>BEHA01001521.1:89912-105057 GCA_002897215.1 Eschscholzia californica subsp. californica | reverse complement strand
TTATGAGAACAAAAAGTGTATGTTAATTCCGGGGTGTAACTTTTCAAATGAATTAATTTCGAGAGATAAAGAAATACACTGATTTTGCTTGTTTATTGTATGGGTTATTGAGGCAGAAACTGAGTGAAAAATTAGTCAAAGAGACCTTCTGATGCAGTTGAATACGATAATGATTTTGTTTGTAAAGATGTAGCCTGTGTTTTAGTTGGAATGGATGATGATCCTATGAGTCGATACACTGTATATTTTGCTGATCAATTACCAAATGGTATTGGGTATAGGCAGATGCAGATCTATGTTGTTCAAAATCCATTTGGTTGGATGGAATTGATTTCATTACAGGACTGATTTCTTTGAGAAATAAATTGCAAGATTTTGAGAAGCTGGCTAATGAAAACTGGTGACCTTTGGGTACACAACTGACAACATTTGTATAAAATTAGCCATATAATTTATGAGTCAAAACATCTCACTGATTGTTAATTTATGAGTCAGAAGTTGGGTGTACTTTTATAACTGAGTCAATCTCTCCTTCAACTTTCATGTTACATTGATTAGTCTGGGTTGGCCTTGATGACATAAAATCATGCTAACATATTTTCCCAAATGTGGGGTAATTAATTTCTCATTGATATGTTTTATACATACTTATGTATGTATATCAAGATGCACTCTCTTAAGATTCAACAAGATATTTGTGAAGAGACAATCACCTATCGAATAGTTAAAATAGTGGGGGTTAATATATTTGTAAACCGACGAGGATTACATACAATTATACTAATTAACTTATAAATTTAAATAGTAGGGGTAATTCATCTTCATGAGATGATATTCGAAAGAGATATTTGAGTTGATGATCCTTATAAAATTTAGAAAATTATTCACAACAAAGTGGTAACAATCTTGACATTAGAGTGGCCAATCTAATATCAAGAGGATTGTAGTTACATGTTAATAGAATATAAACATTTTCTTTCAATTCTAAATGAGATTTAGAAAAAGAAAAGAAAATTTATATATTCAGAATGTGTTGAATATAATAAGATTATTAGATTTTAGAATCTAATATTAATTTGGAAATATATGAAAACTTTTGAGAAAAGTTTATAATAGTGACAAGTCACTTGAATATGTACATATGGTAAAGAAAATAAAAATGTATACGTTTGTGTGAACACATAATTCAAGATGGAATTAATGGTGTTACATTTGCAAAATGTAAACATCGTTTATCAAATCTCTGACGAGAGATATGTTTAAACTTTAACATCTAGAGAGATGGGGTTGAAACTCTTTACATAAAAGTCACCATTGACGGCAACCCAACCTAACACTAGGAAATGACTAGTCTTAGGTTCAATGGGTAACAAGAAGTCATTGATAAGTGACTAGTTTCAACACTTAAATTATTATCTAACCCTATCTAGGATGATAAGTGTTGGTTGCTACGGACTGAGGTTGAGTTTAAAACTCTTAATGAAGTTCAGTCAAAGACAAGTATCTCTAAAGTAGCAAAGATACTGGAAGAACTTCAACTATGTGAACTTAGAGGTGGTGCCGCCTCTCATTAGATTTAGAGTTTATCTAAGGAGAGTTCATGAAACCAAGAAGCACATGGCCATATAAGTGTTAAGCGAGAAAAGTGTGGAGCAAAAGAACAAATGTACTGTGTGTGTGGTGTTACCGGTTTTATCATAAGGAATAACTGGTTCAAAGCTACAAGCTACCTGGGATTTCGATAAAACTTTGTGCACTTACACTAAGGTATGGTTCAAATCGAAAGATACCATACTTTATGCACTAATACTAATACATTTAGTTTGGCAAAGGAGTTTTATTAATAATTGTCCAAGTGGGGGATTGTTGGAATTTTTGGACAATTTATTAATTAAACTATTTTACAAAATTAGAAATTAGTTTTATAATATTTGAATTTGAAATTTATGTCTAATAGTTATATCTTTTGATAAATTATATGGAGAGATATCTCTTTTTGTGAAAAGATTTTCTACTTGAAAAATGTCTTTTTGTTTTCTATAAATAAAGTTTTCTCTAAACAAACTAGATTATGATGAAACAATATGTAGAAACAATATCGGAAAATCTTTGCCATCCTCATTATGTTCTAATGCTCCTTAAGTGAAATCTCCACAAGTTACTTGGTGTAGTTTCCCAAAGGCTTGTCATATCTTGGGAAGCAATTTGCCTTGTAACCTTCAAGTAATCTCGAGCGAGAGGGGGCAAATAATGCTTTAAGGAAAGTGTACTTAGTACACGTTTCAAGCCTCTAATCTCCATTCTTCTTCTTTTCATCTTCTTTGTGTATTCGAAGACATTATTTGTAACAGTTATTATGTCCCACAATGATGCTAAGGTTCGAGGTTCTTGGGATTCATGGGTGTAGAAACCTGCTTACTTCATCTCTGATACTTCTGCACGTCCCAAGTTCACTTTGAAGGCAGGGGGTTCTTTAAAGTTTGACTTGTATGGGAATGACTTAGGTTGGGGACAACCGATAGCTGTAAGAAGTGGATTAGTGTGCAAGTACAATGGGAAGATTATGGCTAATCCTGGATTGACGGAAGGGAGTATAGATGTTGAGGTTTGCTTTCCGCGGGAGATCTTGGACGCCATGGCTGATGACTCTCAGTTCATGGATTTTGTTACTGAGGTACGTACCTCCGTTTCAAAGTGGAGTTTAAAATATTGCCGATCCCTAAAAGTCCCACATCGCAATCTTTTTCTTCAAAGGATATGAATTTAAATTTATATAGGTTCGTCATTATCAGTAGTGCTTAATTGAGAGTTCGGATGGAACCAAATTGTCATAAATTGTATCCTCTGACAAATTAAGGGTTAGTTGTTGTGAGAATAGTCCACATGGGAGAAGTGGTAACTAGTAACCAAGAATATACTGTATATGTTAAGATTTACTACTATCAGTGTGTTAAACTTATGTCGAATAAATTTGGTTGACCTATTCTACAGGAAAACAGTTGTTTGTTAGCAAGTATTTAGGAGTAGACTGAGTAGTCCACTAGCTTATGAATTAGTTAGTCATGGAGACTGTGATTCCTAGTTTTTAGCATTATTTGTTACGGGAGTGCTACATGTACAAAATCCTTGACATGATGAGTCATTTTCACTAAAAGACAAAAGAAATTCAAAGTTTTTCAAAGTTTGACTTTGATCTTGACCGTTCTTTTACCCGTGTGACTCATCGTGTCAAATGTCTACAAATCGGTTGTTCCCGTTGAGCCTCAAAATTATTAAAAGAGAAGGTGAAGCTTGCCACACTACCGAAGTAAGCAGCTCAAATGATCCAAATGACCCAGATGATGCATCTTGTCAATCAATTAAAGCAAATAATTTATATGAAATGGAAAGAAAAATGCATCATGGCTTTGGCATTTTCGTTATGGTCATCTGAACTTCAATGGTTTGAAGACACTATATCAACGGAGTATGGTTACAAGGCTTCCAGAAATCATTTGCTCATCACAAGTATGTGCGGAGTGTGTTGTGGGAAAACAACACAGAGAAGTCTTTCCGAAGAAAAAAAGCTTGGAGAACTCAAAAACCTTTGGAGCTGGTGCATTATGACATTTGTGGACCTATACGTCCATTGTCTAATGAGAACAAAAGGTACTTTCTTACTTTAACTGACGATTATAGTATGAAGACTTGGGTTTATTTCTTACATGAAAAATCAGAAACTTTTTATGTTTTCAAAAGCTTCAAGACTCTTGTGAAAAAAAAAAAAGTTGAAATAAGCATTAAGGTTCTTCGAACAGATCGAGGTGGAGAATTCAATTCCCAAGAATTTTCCAATTTTTGTGAGATGAACGGAATTAAAGGCAGCTTACAACAGCCTACACACCTCAACAAAATGGTGTTTTCGAAAGGAAAAACCGTATAATTCTGAACATGGTTCGAAGTATGTTTGCAAGTTGTTGTGTTTCAAAGAAGTTCTGGCCTGAAGCGGTAAGTTGGACTGTTCATATATTAAATAGATGTCCAACCTTATCAGTAAAGAATATGACTTCTGAAGAAGCTTGGAGTTGGCACAAACCATCAGTGAGGCACTTTAGAATCTTTGGGTGTTTAGCATACACCCATATTCCGGATGAGAAACGAAATAAACTTGACGAAAAGGGAGAAAAATGTATTTTTCTTGGACTTAGCGAGCATTCAGAAGCTTACAAGTTATACAATCTCGACAACAAAAAGCTCATAACCACTCGTGATGTTATATTTGATGAAGAAAGATCGTGGAAACAGATTAAAAGCACAAATCAACAAAATGTTCCAGCTGACCTTGAAACTAATGAAGATGAAGACAATTCCGCAACTATCACAGGAAGCAATCAGCCAACAACTATAAAAACTGAAGTAGAACCTGCTAGCCCTTTGGAAGGAGTTGCTGATCAAAATACAGAAAGATGCATGAATTCAACGTCAAAAAAGAAGACCAGCTTGGATGCAAGATTATGAGGTTAGTGGTTTGGGTGAATATGTTCATGAACTAATACACTTTGCCTTGTTTTCAGAATTTGATCTTGTTGTATTTCGAGAGGCAGTGAAAGATGAAAAATGGCGAAAAGCCATAGATGAGAAGATCAAATCCATTGAAAAAAAAATACTTGGGAGCTAACGGAGCTTCATGCAGGTCAAAAGTCAATTGGAGTTAAATGGGTATATAAACGAAGCTGACTAGAGATGGTAAAATTGATAAACATAAAGCACGCCTTGTCGTAAAAGGCTATAAGAAAGAGTTCGGGGTAGACTACAATGAAGTCTTTGCGCCAGTTGCGAGGTTAGACACCATTCGACTAGTGCTCTCTATTGCTGCTCAAAGTTCTTGGCATATTTTTCAATTAGATGTGAACTCAGCCTTTCTACATAGAGATTTGCAAGAGCAAGTGTTCGTTGATCAACCACCTGGATATGTGCAACAAGGTAATGAAACGAAGGTATATAAGCTAAAAAAGGTACTCTATGGACTAAAACAAGCACCCCGAGCTTGGTACAGTCGCATAGATGCTTATTTTGGCGAAGAAGGATTTCAAAAGTGTCTGTATGAACATACATTATAAAGAATAGTTGTTGTGTTTGTTGTTGATATAACAAGCACTCAATCATATCCTATATATAGGATTGGAAACCGCTTATGGAGAGCTTTGTTAAACCGCCACAGTTAACTTCGTTAAACCGCCTCAATTCATTGTTAGACCGCCTCAATGAAATTGCAAGAAACCGCCTCTTACAGAAACCGTTGTTTATAAGCAAGTATTTAGGAGTAGACTGTGTAGTCCACTAGCTTATGAATTAGTTAGTCATGGAGATTGTGATTCCTAGTTTTTAGCATTATTTGTTATGTGCAACCTATTTAAAGTCCTGTTAATGAGAATAAAGAAACAACATTCTCCAAGTTCAATTCAGTCTAATTTTACAACAGTATATGTGTTCTCACTCATTGTCAATTGCTTTTGAGTTGGATGACCACAAATTTAACATGGTATCAAATCTAGGCCCACACGTGTAGGCTTAAAAGTCACACATGCTCCACGTCACCCAAAAAAAATACGTGTTAGGCTAACCACGCCACAAGTGAGGGGGCGTGTGAGAATAGTCACACATGGGAGAAGGGGTAACTAGCAACCAAGAATATACTGTATAGGTCATCTCCACTCATTGCCAATTGGTTTTGAGTTGGATGACCACAAATTACTACAAATTTAACAGTTGTTGCTTCCTTTTCTTTTAGAATGGAATGCTAGTTGATTTAGCTGTCGTTCAATACATGATTCTTCTTATACGCGTCAAAGATGGAAATTGCTTAAGCTGTCTTTTGATTTCTGATTGCTTTAGCCGATTCCATTTCTCTACATACAAAGGGGTCTTCTCATTACTACTACCAAACTTCCCAAACAACAAGAAGCAACATTTTTAACTAATATGATCTCTCAGCTTACGACCTCTTCATTGAAAACACTAGTTCAATATAGTGATTGCAACTCTAACTCTAACCCTCTAGTGGGTCGTTTTCCCATTACCGAGCATAACACTCTATCTTTCTCTGTTGATTGCAACTCTGCCTGTGAAAAGTTCATCCATGCCACTGCCAACATAACTATTGGTGGATAATTTGGGGGAATAAGAAAATTATATATCCGGGACAGAAAATTTCAAAGGGAAATGTGAATTTTGACGAATTTTCCGGGGTGCAAAATTTTAATGGGAGACAAGTCATCTTTTTCTTCCTCGTGTCTTACCACAGACTCCGGCTACCACCACCAACTCCAGTCACCGCCTTTAACTCCAGCCACCACCATTTTTTCCTTTTCTTCTTCCTCTTGTCTCCTTCCAATAAAACTACAACCTTCGTTTATCTTTCTTCTCTCTACTCTTCCCTCTCTATTTCTCCCTTTTCTCTCTACTTTTCCCTCCCCTTCTTCTCTTTATTTAATCCGGCAAACCTTTCGCCGAAAAGCCGATCTAGTCTGGGGAAATCCCCAAACCAGGTCCAGCTAGTGGCTTGGGGTTCTCCCAAACACGATAGGTTAGGGAGAACCCCAAGCTAGTGTCGTTTTTCGGCGATTTTGTCGCCGGAAAATGGCTAGCTAGTAAGAGAAAGAGGAGAAGAGAAAGAAAGAGAGGAAAAAAGAGAGAAAAAACAATGATATCCCTGTAACAATTAAAAAAAGACGAGTTAACAAAAGTTGACTAATTTTTGGGAAAGTCTTTGCACCCTGGATATTTTTCTTATTTTCCCAAATCATCCACCTAACTATTAGACTAATGAGAGGTGCCATTAGACAAGGGCGCCACCACACCCCCGGACCGGTCAACTGAGGTCCAAACCTCTATCAAGATCCAATGGCTGAAGATAGTGTACAATCCATACTGATATCATTAATGTAATTTTGAGGTTCAGGTTTTGTGCTTTGTAACCCTGTAAGGTGTAATCTATCATTAATGGAAATTACCTTTGTTCCAATTATTTATGCACCTCCTAATACTTCATATGTATTATAGCTTCACCAAAATTTGATCTCCCTTCATTATCTATTACGAACAAGCTTTGGAATTTCTATTTCTTATCTCTTATTATATCATCATCACTTTCGGCACGCAAAAGATTGTTCTTTCTTTTCTCACTATTAATCATCTTTTTTCTATTTTTTTAATAATTTCCATGTCTCTCAGTTCGCTTAGGAAAATAGATCGATTTTCTTCATTATCCTTGCGACCCCATTACCGGGGAACAAACCCTAGTGGGATGTTCTCGGTTTTTAACACCCAGTTATCGAACATACCTTTCAGGTATGTTCACCGGAGTCTGCCTGCTCCCTAGACAGATCGATAGGGTATGTCCTCTTTCCGGACTAGCCAGACAGACCATTAGGGTTTGTCCTTGTACTTCCTGATTCCGACCGACCTCTCTGTCGCTGACTACAACCGCACGACCGACTCTGCAGGTCTGCTCTTTGCAGCTTAACCATACATGGATAGACCCATCAGCTTTGTCCTTCCTTTAAACCTACAACGACTGTTGAAAGTGTCTTGAATATGGGTTTGATATTTAACCCGATTTCTGCTGGGTTATGGTGTCTTCTAGTGTTCTAAGCAGAATCTCAGACATCTAATGTCTAACATTAGTATTTCCCAAGATCTCGGGCATAAGTTAATAATGACAACTAAGTTAAACTAGTTGCGTAAATACCTTTATCGTTAGTTTTCCCTCGAACTTTCCAATCGATTTTGAGATAACCAAGAGCTCCAATTGTATCTCCTCTACTTGGGACACCGAGCAATCACCTTGATCTCCCACCTTATTGCTAGCTAGAACACCAATGGTGGTTAGGCGAATAACACCTTCTTCTTTGACTAGATAGATAGTTGGGATAATTCTCCTTTTCTTAATCTACTTGATGTTGTAGAATAAGATAGCTCTTTTGACAATTCTCCACACCTTATTCAAATCCCAAGAGACCTTATATAAAAGCATAGGTTAGAATAAAATCCTTACCAAGTTCCATAAAATCCCTTTTGAATAAGATTAAGGAAATCCTTCTAATTCCCTATGAGTAGCCTCCACGCATGCCCTTCTTGGGCAGATCTTTCCGGCCTGCTAAGGGAATCCAATCAAGCATGTTCGTCCCCACTCTTGGACCGAAAACATACCTTTGGTGCCCCGGCCCAATATCCCTCCATTCGGGCCTTTTGTATTATCTTTGGCTAAACTTCTTTTAGGCCTTTGGACATATCTTATGGGCATCACCCATGTATATATGTCTCAACCCTCTAGTCATATCTTCTGATCAAGTTGACACTCTTTGTGTAACCCGTTGTAGGATTTGGACGAAGTTAGCCGCGAATCACTTTGCGATTCGACGATCGTAGTTGGTTTCTAACTAAACACTACGATCCCTAAATCATCCAGACTTGATGATCTTCTTCATCAATTGCCCTATCCGACAAATTGCTCGCATTGCATCCTTGGTCGAAGGGCATCTCCTTCAGACTCCCACTTGTACTTAGAACAAGTGCAATGTTCCATTGCCATGTCACTTAGTATCCCATCTGATACGTCATGTCTTTCAGACTTTCTTGATCCCGAGGACACCTGTCAAAACAAATGATTAACTTTTAATTTATTTGAGTACGGTCATGCATTTTCAATTGCTACTAATCAAGTGGCCTGAAGATACTTCATTCTAATTTAACTAGGAGGATATAATCCATTCTTGTACTCCCACTCAGATTCATGTCTATCTTGTCTTTCCCAGTATCCGCTTTTATAACTTCTTTTTATGGCGTGGCGTTTGGCGGAACCAAAGTCAAACATTCCTTAAATAAGATGAGCGGAGCACTCATGTTTTGAGGAATCTTTCCAATCTTGTCAATGAGAGGTATTTGACGTTCATCACTTTGATGTACTCTCATTTGTGGGTTATCCAGTGCATAATCCCTATTACACACCCAAGTAGTCGAGTCGAATACACTATTCTTATAACCCATGACACTGCGTTATCTCGTAGACGTCACGTGCTAGTCTTCATGAGTCATTGTTGTCCATGCAATGACCTGGACTAGGGAGATGATAACGAAATAACTCCAAATTCATTTAATAGAGTTTCATTCACCAGATCACGTATCTGATAAGCATATTTGGAGTATTTCTTTATCAGATTGTCTCTTAAATACTAAACCAAATTTAAGTGACAAAATAAAACTTTTTTTAAATTTAGATATCGAATGTAACTAATTAGATACATAAACTCCTTTATGAATCCCAATTATACTTGGTGCCATTCCTCAATGAACTTTATACCAATACCCCTCATGTGTGAGTTGTGTTTGGGCTAAGGTAATGGTATAGTTAACGGATCTGCTAAATTGTCATCCGTATGGACTTTGTAAATGACCACATCGTTTCTTTTTGTGATTTCCTTGATCACGTGTACTTCCTTTGGATATGTTCGGATTTCTGGTGTGCCCTAGGTTCCTCGGCTTGGGCGATTGCTCCATTGTTGTCACAATACAAAGTTATTCTCTCCTGTATGCAAGGTACGACACCAAGTTCCATTTATGAACTTCTTGATCCAAACTCCTTCCTTGGCCGCTTCCGAAGATGCTAGGTATTCTGCTTCAGTGGTAGAGTCTGCAACAGTGCTCTGTTTAGAATTCTTCCAACTCACTACTCCTCCAATCAGACAGAAGAAGTAACCAGACTGTGATCTGAAATCGTCTTTATCTGTCTGAAAGCTTGCATCCATATGACCTACAACCATGAGTATATCTTCATCGCTATACACCAAGAAGTGATCCTTAATCCTCCTCAGGTACTTCAGAATATTCTTGGTGGCGGTCAAGTGTGCTTCGTCTGGATTCGATTCGTAACGACTACACATGCTCAAGGCATATGAGACGTCTAGGCGAGTGCATATCATGGCGTACATGATTGATCCTATTGCCGAAGCGTAAGGAACATCAGGCATGAATGCTAGCTCATCAAGATTCTTAGGACACTGATTCTTGCTTAGCGTGATGCCATGTGACATGGGAAGAAATCCAATCATCCTCATCAGTCTATCTCTATAGATCTTGATGCCCAATATGTATTCTGCCTCCCCTAGATCCTTTACTGAGAAACATTTCTGAAGCCAGTCCTTCATTAATTCTAACATCTGAATGTTGTCTCCAATAATTAATATGTCATCGACATAAAGGACCAAGAAAATTAGGTTGTTTCCACTAACCTTCTTGTAAACATAGGATTCTTCTACGTTGTTGAGAAAACCAAACTCTTTGATTGCCTCCTCGAATCGAAGGTTCCAACTCCTGCTTGCTTGCTTTAGTCCATAAATGAATCTCTTAAGCTTGCAAACTTTTCCAACATTATTTGAGTCTTCAAAACCTTCAGGCTGTGTCATGTACACATCCTCTTCCAGATTTCCATTCAAGAAGGCATTTTGACATCCATTTGCCAAATCTCATTATCATAATGAGTTGCAATTCCTAGAATGATCCGAATGGATTTAAACATCGCGACAAGGGAAAAAGTTTCATCATAGTCTATATCATGAATCTGTTTGTAACCTTTTGCCATAAGTCTAGCTTTGAAAATGCTAACGTTTCCATCCTTGTCAGTTTTCATCTTAAAAACCCATTTGCATCTGATCGGTTTCGCTCAATCGGGAAAATCGACCAAGTCCCATACTTGATTTTCCGACATGGAATCAATTTCCTATCTCACGACATTAAGCCACTTTTCAGAGTCGGGGCTCGTCATAGCTTGTTTATAGGTACTCGACTCATTATCTTCTAATAGTGGGATGTCTATTTTCTGAGATAGTTCTTTAAGCCTTTGAGACCTACGAGGAGCTTGAGCAACTTTTGGAGTGTTGTCAACTACTTAATATGTCTCATGCGAATTTAATTCGACTTGCGCGGGAGGTTCCTCGAGTTCCTCTAACTCTACCTCATATTCCTCTTACATCTGTTGTGGATAGATAGGAGTCGATAAACATATCATTGTTTAGCTGTTACTCATATCGAATTTCATGGATATCTACATTTCTCCCACTTGTCTTCTTGGAAATAAATTCCTTTTCAAGGAAGACACCATCACGAGCAACAAACACTTTGTTATCGGTTTCTTTGTAGAAGTGGTAACCCTTTGTCTCTTTTAGGTAACCCACAAAGAGACATTTGTCTGACTTGGGTGCAAGTTTATCTTCTAGTAAACGCTTTACATAAACTTCACATTCCTAGTCCCAGACTTTGAGAAAAGACCACTTTGGAACCTTTCCATAACAAAACTCATATGGCGTCTTTTCTACAGCTTTTGACGGAGCACGGTTAAGTGTGAACGTAGCCGTTTCCAAACCATATCCCCAGAACGTATTTGGAAGATTGGCTAAACTCATCATAGATCGTACCATGCCTAACAAGGTGTGATTTCTCCTTTCGGAAACACCATTCATGGGGGGTGTTCCAGGCGGAGTGAGTTGGGATACTATTCCGCAACTCCTAAGATTGTCATCAAATTCTTGACTCAAATATTCACCACCCCAATCGGATCGGATGGCTTTTATTTTCTTGCTAAGTTGATTCTCTACTTCGTTCTGAAATTGTTTGAACATTTTAAACGATTCGGACTTATGCCTCATCAAATATATGTAACCATATCGAGTGAAGCCATTCGTGAGCGTTATGAAGTAGCTAAAGTTACCTCTTGCATGTGTACTCATTGGTGCACACACATCCGTATGTATGATTTCTGATGGTTTTTTGGCCCGTTCTCCCTTTCCTTTAAAGGAAGACCTTGTCATTTTGCCCATTAAACATGATTCGCATGTGTCATATGATTTTAAGTCATACAATCTTAGAAGTCCATTCGCATGAAACTTCTCCATGCGTTTTGGATTAATGTGACCCAAACGACAATGCAAGAGATAACTTGGATTTGAATCATCTAATCGTAGCCTCTTGGTTTCTATGTTAAAGACTTCGTTCTCTATGCTCGTCAGATAGAGACGATTGTATAACGTAGAACTTGTATAAAACATTTCACTATAAAGAACAATGTTGGTTTTTTATCATAAGGTGATATCCCTCTTTGTCTAACACTGAGACAGGGATAATGTTTCTAGAAATAGAAGGTACATAAACAATTATTAAGTTCTAAAACTAAACCAGTTTCTAAAGGTAGACTATAGGTTCCTATGGCTTCCGCACCAACCGTTGCTTTATTCGCTACCCGTAGGACCAGCTCCCTTTCAGACAAATATTTGATACCCTTAAGCTCCTATACATCAGAGATGATATGAGCACCACATCCAGTATCAAATACCCATGAGGGGGGATCAATTGTATTTGCTACGTTAACTTCAATAACATAGATACCTTAGTCGGAATCGTGAATTCCTACCATCTTCCCTTTATTCCTCTTAATCAATTTGAGTTCCTTCTTTATTTCATACATTCCGAATTGCCTTGGAAATCTCGTACTTCCTCAACCACGATTTGTTTCGGAACATGCCCCTCAATCGTCGGATGATTGTGTGCGCATCCATTTTCCTAAATCTCTTTTGAAGATTAGGTTCCTTAGTGGCCAACATAAGGCATGTTACTAAAACCGATTTCATCTGGACACTTTTGGCCTGCATTGGTTCCTCAACCATTGAGGTCGCACTTACCTTTGGAATTGGGGTATCTAATACGCTTTCTTTGTTTGTCGATCTGAGAACACTTCTCAAATTCACCTCCCAATCGTGGAAGTTATCTGTGTTCAGTATGTCCTCTTTGAGATTGAACACTGGTTGAAAATACTATCTTTTGCCATTGTAAAACTGCATGAAACATAAAAGGATTTTGCTAAGTATTACATTCAATATTTCGCAAAAAGACTATTTTTTGCCACATAATCTAAGAAAACCGTCCATGGTTGAATAATGCGATTCTGAGATCCCATTTCTCAAGGATTAAGCGTACCAAGGCCGTGCCCTTAATTCCATCGATTTAGGTGAGTGAACTACTTCACTGATCATACCATATGGCTATCGATTGATGGATTACATGTTATATGTTAAATCCATCCTTTTGCCTCGAGTATCCAAAACTCTTTTGCTGATCTCCTTGAGTGAAACCATTTAGACGTGTAGGCCTCTGCCATAAGCCTATCTGCATTGTCCCAAGGTAGAGATGGCACCCTGGGAAGGAAAACTCACCATCACAAACAAGGGATCAACGAGTGTCTTAATTTCGATAGGCACTTCACTCAAAATCACTTTTAGGGACTTTACGTTTTGTCAAGCATGCGTTATAGTGAACTATTTAGCCTGACCATCCATGACATAAAACGTAAATAAATAAGTAAATGCACGCGATAAAGTAGATCCAACACATATGGATACTAGTATGGCCCCTAACCTAGAAGATCTAATCTCCTTTGGTTTTCTTCTTGTTTCGCCTTTTGGTTCGCCTAGATCGCCATCACTGAACCTTCATTGATTTGTCCCACTCGAATCAGGATCTCATCCTTAAGCTTCTTCAATGGACTCATAGACCCTAAAATCTAATTATAAGACTCAAACTATTCGCGGATGGTGTAAGCTTGAAAATTAAAATTATTACACATTTGCACCCAGCCGTGCTTAAAATAAGAATAGAATAAACAAATTTTATGGCCATACTAGTTTCCCCATTCACATCACATGCATTCATATAATATTCAAGGTTGACAATTATATATGCATGATTATCTAGGAGATACTTTTGTAGACATCTATATGTCACATACAGATCTTAAGTCACTATTCGAAGAATTAGACTAATGGTGCGTCTCGATTTTGACTTTTATGGTTTTCAAAATCAATTTCAAGAAAAATTCCATTTGTGCCCACGAGTCGCTCGGGTCTGAAAAATTTGGTTGGAATCGGGAGAAAATCGCAAAAACTCTCACTCGAATTAATGTCCTTGAACTAGCTCGAAAAGGCCCGGGACAAGTCTTGACTAAAGCCCAAGACCTAGTCCTGGCCTAGGCCTAGCAAGGCCTGTTGCATGGGCCAGACATGGTACGGCCAGAAGCCGGCATGACCTGGCCCGTGGCCATGTAGCTGGTCTTTTGGCCCAGACGCGTCTGGCCAAGGACCGGACCAGCTCTGCACGTCTCGGGTAAGACCGAGACGTTCCAGAGCTTCCCAGACGCGTCTGGTCGCGTCGGGTGGAGTGCGGAGTCTTTAGAGTCTTGGTCTTTAAGACCTACTCGGACTCCACGTCCAGAAGCTGTTGGAAGCATGTCGCATCTCTCGGTCAGAGACCGAGACGCATCCGAGACTGGCAAGGATGCTTCCAGCTGCATCCTGGCCGGGCTTTTGAAGTTTCTAAAACTTCCAAAGCTTTCAACTTCTAATTTTTTTTTCTTTTGCACCCCTAAGTTCATATTCCTCATCTTTAGAACTCTTTCTAAAAAACCAAATTATTTTTTAAAACAATGAAAAACAACTCTTAATCAAAACCGAAATAGATCAAATTGATGTTTTTGAATCCTTTTCAATGATAAAATTTTAAAATCAATTTGAATAATCGTTAAATCACATTCAGAATTATTAAATTGACATGCCCAAAACACTTTTAGACATAACTATCTATCCAAACTAGCATAGACTGGTCTGAAACTTAGTCCAAATTAGCTATGTGCAAGAGGCTCTTACGTCACTGTTGGGTTATGGTGTCTTCTAGTGTTCTAAGCAGAATCTCAGACATCTAATGTCTAACACTAGTATTTCCCAGGATCTCATGCATAAGCTAATAATGATAACTAAGTTAAACTAGTTGCATAAATACTTTTATCGCTAGTTTTCCCTCGAACCTGTCCAATCGCTTTTGAGAAGACCAAGAGCTCCAATTGTAGCTCTTATACTTGGGACAATTCTCCTTGATCTCCCACCTTGTTGCTAGCTAGAACACCAATGGTGGTTAGACGAAGAACACCTTCTTCTTTGACTACATAGATAGTTGGGATAATTTACCTTTTCTTAATCTACTTGATGTTGTAGAATAAGAGAGCTGTTTTGAGAATTCTCCACACCTTATTCAAGTGCCAAGAGACCTTATATAGAATCCTAGGTGA
>BEHA01001521.1:62771-80508 GCA_002897215.1 Eschscholzia californica subsp. californica | reverse complement strand
GATACCCATCAACCCTGTCATTTTCCAAGTTTAATCTTTATCTTCATTACCTTATTATCCTAATGTCATGAAGATTCAGTCATGTGTTAAAATTTCGATGACCGAGTAGTCTCTAGTCGTCTAACATAAGTGCTAATTTAAAGCAAAGGCAAATGAAGAGAGTGGTCAAAAGTGCCACCAAAAGTTGATATTTTTTGGTTTTGTCCAAACCCTCACCAAAACCGTACGAAGAAGTTTAGCTAAAAGTTCATTCAAGCGCATGACGGAAAATCCTGTCGAAAGGATGGCCAAAGTCCTGTCAAAAGCACGTTAACAAGTTTGTAAGAACGTAAAAGCGTTGATAAAAGCAAGAAGAAAAGTACAATCGAAGGTGTATTCGGAAGTAGCAAAAAATGTGTGGTCAAAAGTGTCATAAAAGAGTTACCAGAGAGAGAGCTCTAGAGAGAGAACGAATACTTAGGAATCCAATTAAAACTTAATCAGAAAGTTTTTTTTAAGGATCGATCCGAGCTAGTGGAATTGTGGTGGCCGAGTTGAATTTCTAAGGTTTGAATCGATTTTTGCTATAAGATAGGTTTTGGTGATTTAATCTATTTGTTTGTTGTTTGGAGATGATTTTGAGGGATTTGATTTAGTTTTTGGTGCTAAATTCTAGAGAGAGAAAATTGCAATTTCCTTCATAGTTTGCTAGGGGTTCAAAAGTTTTACATACTTTCAATGGAAGGAGAATCTGATAGTGTTTCAAGGTATAATCTAACTTCTTCATTGCTTTATTTTCATTGAATAATAGATTATGAGTTATGAATGATGAATGACAATATGTTAGTTTTGATGTTTATGTTCAAACTTATTTGTTAGATTTATATGGAAGCTGTGAAAGTATAGTTGATGCAAGGAATGTGTTTGATTAAATGCTTGAAAGAGATGTTGTTGCTTGGAATGCAATGTTAGTTGGTTATACAAGACTTATGTTGGTTGAAATAACTATAAAGTTGTTAGATGAAATCCTGTGAGAAATGTTTTTTCTTGGACAATCATGATTGGTATTTATGTTCAAATTGAGAATTTCATGAAAGCTTTGGAAGTTTTTTGAAGAAATGTAAAATGATGGTGTTAGAGTTTATAAAATGATTAGGATGAATTGTAGGGGTTTTAGCTAGTTTTTTGATACAAGATTCTATTAGACAAAATATAATAATTTGTAACAAATTTCATGTTAAATCAATTCAAAAACTAATTTGCAAACCATTTGCAAGGTGTTTGCAAAGGTTATTGCAAGGCACTGCAAGGTGTTTGCAAGGCACTGCAAGCTCATTGCAAGGCACTGGAAGCTCATTGCAAAGCCCTGCAAGGTATTTGCGAGGCACTAAAAGGTGTTTACAACGCACTACAAGATATTTGAAAGACACTGTAAGGTGTTTGCATTGCACTTCAAGGTTATAGTCCATATGACTTCATTAGCGATTAATATGATGCTTCTCATTATCGTGTGTTGTATGAGAAGGTTATTGAACCTGTTCTTGATTATGACCTTATGTATCATTATCCCGACGAGCTTATTATTTTACCACTGACTGAGAAGAAGAAACCTGGAAGAACAAGGCAAAAGAGGATACCAAACATTGGATCAAAATGGAAGAGGTCGATAAAGTGTAGCGTGTGCAATACATTTGATCACAATAAGAAGACTTGTAAACTTGATGTTTGAATAAGTTTTCGTTATGTTTTACTTTTTATAAAGAAAACTTGTCCAACTTAATTCATGAATTAGTTCTCATTATGTTTTCACTTGCTATTGTCTTCATTTTTTTTTTATGAATTATGTTTACGTAATTGATTGTGATAGTAGATGAACTTGATACCATTGTGGCAGCAGCTGCAATTTAATTGCAAGGCTTTGCAAGATGTTTACAAGGCTCTGCAAGATGTTTGCAAGGCTCTGCAAGGTGTTTACAAGGTTATGCAAGGTGTTTGCAAAAGTCATGCGAGGTGTTCGCAAGGCTCTGCAAAGTGTTTGCAAGGCTCTGCAAGGTGTTTTTTTGCAAGGTAGTGCAAGGTTATGCAAGGTGTTTGCAAATGTCATGCAAGGTGTTCGCAAGGCTCTGCAAGGTGTTTGCAAGGCTCCGCAAGGTGTTTGCAAGGCAATGCAAGGTGTTTGCAAGGCTCTGCAAGGTGTTTGCAAGGCTTTACTAGGCAATGCAGAGTGTTTGCAAGGCAGTGCAAGGTGTTTGCAAAGTATTTTCTTAGACTAGGGTTAGGTTGGTCTTTTCACTGAAATAGAAAATTACATAATTGCCACCAGGGAGGTGAAGCCTAAAAAACTTTGATGGATCTTTTTAATTAACCGAAGTCATAATTTCTTAGGGAGTTTTGGCCAAATTCCCGTTATTACAATATATGCTGAATATTTTAACTAAATAAATAATATTCACAATATATGATAACATATGATAATATATGCAATCTAAACTAAATAATATGAATAGGGAAACAGGATATGCACATTTGAATTTGAAATTCAAATATTGGCTCAAATCATGGGAGAGATTTCTACGTCCTTATCATCCCCCCTCAAGTTGTTATTTTTCTGCAACGGGGTATTGCACCATCGATGCGTCTCCTTTCAGATTAATGTCGTGATCTGTTGTTTTTTACTCGCTCCTGACTTCAGTAAGATGTATTTTTAAATTCTCAATTAAATAGTCTGGTACATCCAATCTTGTGTTACGTGAGGAGTCGTCGATTTTGCATATGATTTGTTTCTACATTGGCAGTACGTTTCTTCAAAGATGTTTGATAAAGATCTACCAGATGTTTAGTTGTCCTACATGTTCTTTACCAATGTCGTGCCATACCACATTTGAAACATGGATTCTTCATTTTAAAAGGTTCATTTACCACCTTCTTCTCCTTATTTTGTCGATTATACGACTTGTATCTGTTACCTGAGTTATTTTCTCGTCGGTTTCGGACGTATCCACGACCGCGCCTCCTAGAACGATTACCACCGTTTCTCTTATCTTTATTTTGATCGTCACCACTATCACGTTTTGATAATTTTATTGTGATAGTTGTCACGGCCACGACCTTTGTTTTGATTTTGTTCACGCTTTTTAAATAGAGACAAATATAGTATAAGTTTCAGAAAAGTAGGTATATCCGGTTAGACGGACTTCTTGATTTTCTATTAAAATTTCATTATTTTTTCTGCCACGAGCATACAAGTAATTAGGTCAGAAAGACATTTAAAACCTCTATTCCTATATTGTTCCTGCAAATTCATGTTAGATATATGAAACATGGAAAAGATTTTCTCTTACATCTGTTTTTCAGAAACTCGATAACCACAATATCTCAATTTTAAACAGTTTTAAAATCCTGCAGCTAGGGCTGGGAAAAAAGTCTGAAAATCTGAAATCCGTCACGGGTTCTCAAGTCGTTAGAGACTACGGGGTACCCGAAATCCGAGGGCAGCCCGACCGACCCGGTGAAATGAACGGGTCGGGCACGAGTTTTAAAGTGCTACCTGACATCCCGCCCGAATCCGTCTGTTTATATTTACCCGACATAACCTGCTTAATAGTGTCATCCATTTATATGAAAATACCTATATACATTGTATGTATGCTTGCTTATATGTATTTATGTATGTATAACATATTTTATGTATGTATAACATATACTCCCTCCGTCCCAAAATGCATGACTTAATTTTTATTTTGGGTTGTCCCATTTTAGAGTCATACTTCTGAAAATAAAGAAAAGAACTTTTCGCTCTTTCCAATAATACCCATTACTATAAATTTAATGACAACTTTATTTGAAGGTAAGTTCAACTTTTTCATTGTAAATTAAAATAGTTAATGAGGATACAATTGGAAAAACCATGTTAGTTTTGAGAGTCAAACATCAATTAATGATGTTCCCTTAATAAGTTATGTTTTCAAAATAGGTCATTCATTTTGAGACTGAGGGCATAAAACACGTAATTATACATTACTGCGTATAGGTATGATGGTGGATCGTGGGTGCGACGGCTGTATGGTGGTGGTGACTAAGGTGACAAAAAATGGTAATGACCCGGTGAAATGACGTATAAAATAGATTAATGGTGTTTTAGGTTGCAGGATTCCTAAGTAGGATTCCTATCAAAAGTGAGATTCGGAAGGAATCAAGAATCCTTAGTCTATTTGTCTACCAAGAATCCTAGGACTCTTGAATTCTAATGATTGCTAATTCCAAAATTTGTATTAGACTAAAACCCCACCCTACCCCCTAGGATTTGTTAGGACTTTAGATTAATAAACCTAAATTTCAAACTTAAAATCAACAAAAAAAAATATCTCCTTCTATAATATCATTATTTAAAATAGAATCAAAAATCGCTTTCTTTTTCCAAAAAATCATTTGTTTCTTACAAAAATCGTTTTTTCCTCTAAAAGCGTTTTTTCCCAAAAACAATTTTTCAGGCAGCCGTTTTTCCCTCGAAAACCGATTCGTCCACAAATAACTTTTTTTCCGAAATCCGATTTTTTTTCCCGAAAACAAATTTTTCCTTGAAAAACTTTTTTCCGCCAAACTCGTTTTATACCGAAATCGTATTTTTTTTCTCGAAAAATATTTTTTCTTTCTCGAAAACTGTTTTTCGGTAACTGAAATTTCCTGAAAACTTTTTTGCTTCATGAAGACCGTGTTTTCCGAATTGTGTTTTTTTTCAGGAAAAAACGATTCGATTTTCGTAAAAAAAATCGATTTCCGGTAAAAAAAAACGATTTTCATGAAAAAAAAAGTTTCATGAAATCTCAGTTACCGAAAAAATGGTTTTCGAAAAAAAAAAAACCGGAAACGGGAAAAATTGGAAAAACGGTCCTCGAAAAAAAAAATTATGAAGAAAACAAAGGGTTCTCGAATGAAACGATATTTGAAAAAACGAGTGTCGATAACAAAGTTTCTACAATTTTTTTTTAAAAGAAGTGTTTAAAGATACTCAGATTAACTTAATTAAATTTCAGTT
This sequence comes from Eschscholzia californica subsp. californica, assembly GCA_002897215.1. Lineage (NCBI taxonomy): Eukaryota > Viridiplantae > Streptophyta > Magnoliopsida > Ranunculales > Papaveraceae > Eschscholzia > Eschscholzia californica. Next base: position 75,494 of record BEHA01001521.1, on the reverse strand, counting down.
TTGATTGAAATTTCGGTAGGCATGGAAATAGGAATATTTTGGTCATTTCGACCGAGATATTTCGAAATTTTGGTGAAAATCCGATACCCGAAAAACCTGAAAAGTTTCGGACACTAGAATTTTTAAAATAACCCTCCCGATTAAGTCCGAGAACCCGAGTGAACAAAGAGTTTCAAAACCCGACCAGGCTAACCCGATGAATTATATGAGCCCGAAAAGTCCGACCAGGACAGATTCTCATCCCTACCTGCAGCCGCATGTTTATGCAGTCATTCTGAGCTTTTCGTAAAATAACCCGATGAATGCTACCAAAACATTTCCAATTACAAGTGGGTCTTTATTACTTAAACATTCCGACTTAAGTTCTTCACACAAAGGATTTCGGATCACAATCGAAGCCACTGAGCGATTGTAGAGAGGTTCTTTATTTTTCTCGCAAAATATTTTCTTTACTTGTTTGGCCTCAAGGTGGACTTCCATTTCGAGCTTTCAAGTGATAAAAGAAATTTCCCAACAATTCAAGCATTGTAAAATCAACACTTGTTAAATTTAACATTTCAAAACTGAAGTTATGAGTAATCTATACACTTTTAATAGTTTGCTTGAGTTGAATGAGATCTCGTCTATGATTAAAGACTATCGTGCTAGTAACCTGTTGTGAAATATTTGCTTTCACCTTATATTAATGGTGTCCTTCAAGTGAAAAATGAAATTAATTTTTTTTTTTTTATTCCCAACTTAATTTCTCATAAATGAGAGTTACATGGGTGGGGCCGTGGGGATATTTTCTAGACAAAGTTAATTACCCAAGAGGCCGAGATGCCAACACCTACGGGATACAAAAATGATGCTATGCCCGGCTGAATCCCGGCCTGAATCCCGGCTGGCCGAGTTGGCAGTCCAACCGGGCATAGCATCATGACTCATCTGAGAGTGAAGAGGGTATTTTGAGGGTTTTACAAATTGGTCCCTTTAATTATATACAATTCGAGTTGAGGCCATTCTTCATGAAAATACAAAGACACGGGATTTCATTCCCTTTTCGTACAACAGCTAGGGCAAAATCACCATTTTCATTCTCCACCTCTTCTTCTTCACTCGATTCCAACCCAAGGAGACTCAAAAGCACCCGATTCCATTCCACTCTTCACTCTAAGTAAGTTCATCCAACTTTACTCAAAATCGATTAACATAACTAAACCCTAGTAAAATTCTAGGGTTTTATTAGGTAGTAGTTCCCATTGAAGAACCAGTTCGTTCTTCTTCTTCTTCGTTGTATTTTTCAGAGTAGAAATCATGCATCATCCGCCCCTTTGTTTAAAAACACCTCTAATAACACCTTTAATATTAAACCCATCTCATGTGTGTGGTAAGTTATCAACTTTCAGTACTATGAAATCGAACTAAGATGTATTATCCATGATTTTTAATATTAAAGGTGTATCCATAAATTCCTATCACTTTCTTTGTCACTCAAACTAAGATGCAATTTTCGGAGTCAGGAAACTAGGGCGAACCCATCTTCAACCGAGCTAGGGAAAACTCTCCACCCATCAACATCGATTTGAACTCGAATTTTTCTTCAAAATCAACGTCCAACCAAGATCAGGTAAGGCATCTTCACTTGATTTCTCTCAAATTTTGATGTTAAAATCTCTCTACAAACCTAAAATCTAATTTGGGACAAGTTGAAGTTTGATTTTCTCTTAACAGTAACTCGGTTTTAACATCAATACATTATATGTTCTAAAATTTCGATTATTTTATGTTCTGAAATTTTGATTATATGTTTTGAAATTTCAATTATATGTTACTAAGATGTATTTTCTGAAATTTCGATTATATGTACTAAGATGTATGTTCTGAAATTGATTATATGTTCTGAAATTGATTTTATGTTATTAAATCGATTATTGCTCAATCATTGTGCATTGACATCCTTAGAATTCAATTCTTACTCATTAGAAGACTGCGCTCGTATCTTTTATCATAAGAAATTAGATGTTACTTTATGTCTATCCATGTTCCTCAATCGTTCTTGCAGTATTAGACTTAAAACCTGGGTTTCCCGACAGTATTTAGGAGGCCTATTACCTCCATAAAGTTCACTGCTCATTTCTATAAACTATCTTCGAGTTGCTTCTCACAAATTCACAACTATATGATGTGTACCTAGTTTTAGTTTATACACAAAGATCTAAACTTACCCATCTTGATTTCATTGTTCCTGTAATTTGTAGTTTATAAACAAACATCTCCTTGTACTTCATTGCAATTTATATAAGATGATTTAAGTTTCAATTTTTGAATGGCAGAAACATGATGCAATCGGCAAATTTACAGTATAATATGCAAATTGTTTGAGATGGAGGGTAATTTCAACACAAGAAGAGTACAACGGCATCAGAGTCCACTTCGTTGATAGCCCATGGGTCCGCATAAATAAGTCCATTTTCTCTTGTGACAATCCCTCTGATTTAGAGATTGACAACACTAGAACATGGGTAATTGACAAACCAAACGTTCCGAAATCACCAACTGGTTGCAGAAGAGGGTTGTCGATGAGAAACTGTAAAATGGCTGCCTCTTTGAATCACTCATACAGGAAAGAAAGTTCGAGCCCTTCGAAGAGTCGTAAAGTTGTGGAGAGTTATCAACAGGGTGAAGAATTAAAGGATCTTATGAGAACTGCAGAGTTTAAGTTAAAGAGCATTGGCGCAAGATTTAGTTATATTATTGTAGTGTTAGTTTACGAACTTTTACATTCTTATGGTTCTATGGTATCTTAAACTTTTATAGATATTTGTTACTATTTTTTGCATGAAATATCTTAATGTTGGTTCATTATGAAATGCTCAAATAAAAAACATATGTAAATAGGAAGCTGAAAAGAATTAGAGATCTTTAACTTTGAAGTCAAATTTCATACTGTTCAATCACTTAACACAGATGAATCAATTTTGTTACTCAAAATGTATCAAGAGAAATATACATATTGGTTTAGTTTTCCTTTACTACTTGTCATAAACCCACAAATGTTATAGATTTTCACTTTTCATTTCCTGAAATCTTGAAGATGCTTCTTCAGGTAGAAATAATTTCAAGTCAGGACTCAGGACCTCTAGACATTCCATTAAGACATCAGGGTGTTCAATTTTCCCCATAGAAACTTAACTCTTTAGTTCTCTGTTACTGTATTGTCGAATCATATCGCCCATCTTTGCACGGTCCTAAAATAACAAAACACCATAACGTCATGATAGTATGAAAGCAAAATCTCATTACAAAAGCACTCTGCAACACCATGATACCCTTTCACTGTGCTTGAGACTGTTTATCTGCCCTATTCCATGGGATTTGATGAATTACGCTGCACAAGAGAAAACTGATTTTCATTTGCTATAGTTAGCAACTTTTCATACTAGATGCGGTTGATATTCAACATATAAATTTTCTCAAATCTATGAAAACAGCCCATACTCTAAAAATTGAAGAGGAAGAAGAACTAATTGTCATGGGCAAACAAATACTACTTCATATCTGCTTCAAATAGTATCTAAATAAAAAGTCTCACACACACACACACAACCACAATATTACCTTTCTGTTTCGGTTAGTGGAGCCATCACCTACAAAACAATATATAGCATGACATTAGGCCATATTTGAGGGCAAGTTCTCTCAGATTTATCACACCAGTCATGTAGATATCAATTTATTCAGTAAAAAAACTACTAATTCTTCATTATAAATGTCAACAAAAAAAATAACTAGGACCAAATATATGATACTGAAATGATAAAAGGCAGAAACCCTAAATGCCAGGGCATTAGTGATAAATCCTTGATTTTGGATGGATCAAATTGGTTCATTTAGTATAGAATTAGGCAATATCAGAGATTTAGTTGGTAATCAAACCAAACTACTATTTCTTTTTAACTGACAAGATTAAAGTGAGGGTATTATAAAAAAAAACATTTTTTTTGAATTTGGGTGTGATCAAATCATGTAAAGGATAGAAATCAATCAAGACATAACCTAATTCCCAGGAAAAACTACTGATTGATTAGGGTATATGAATCCGATTCACAATCATCAACAAACTGAGACTGAAATTATAGTCGGGATTCAGGAAAAATTGCAAGAACAAAATCTAAATAAATCAATAAGATTTTGATTTGTAAATGGAAAAGGGTTGAGAGATGAAAGGAAGGTACCTCCGCCACCAGAAAGACCACGGCGTTGGATAAGCTTAGTGGCTTCAGCTAGAGATTTTGGCAGAATTTTACTAGGGTTTAGTTATGTTAATCGATTTTGAGTAAAGTTGGATGAACTTACTTAGAGTGAAGAGTGGAATGGAATCGGGTGCTTTTGAGGCTCCTTGGGTTGGAATCGAGTGAAGAAGAAGAGGTGGAGAATGAAAATGGTGATTTTGCCCTAGCTGTTGTACGAAAAGGGAATGAAATCCCGTGTCTTTGTATTTTCATGAAGAATGGCCTCAACTCGAATTGTATATAATTAAAGGGACCAATTTGTAAAACCCTCAAAATACCCTCTTCACTCTCAGATGAGTCATGATGCTATGCCCGGTTGGACTGCCAACTCGGCCAGCCGGGATTCAGGCCGGGATTCAGCCGGGCATAGCATCATTTTTGTACGGGATAGGTGTGATTCAATTAACTTCACCTCCTTCTCTATAGGCACCTCATGCTTATGCAAATAATGTGTATCAATCAATTTGATTGATTCTTAAATGACTACTCACCTTTAGTAAGTAAACCAATAGATTTCATCAAAAAAATAAAGTAAACCAATAATGGTAAGCCACTATTCCCATACTAAATTAGTAATGTATCCCACGTTTCATTTCTTTCTCTAAGTATAAAATGTCTTCTCTATCATTGGAAAATATAAACTCTAGAGACAAGAGAGAGAAAGGAGGGATCTTGAGAGAGAAATGACAACTTCAGAAGAGGTTAGCTACATATCAACCACTCTAATCCAACCAGCAAATACAAGTCTTACAAGTGAAGGTAGGAGGATTGAGTTAACAAAATGGGATCTTCTAATGCTCCCTTATCTCTATATGCAAAGCGGTCTTCTCTTCACTACTACTACTACCAAACAACAAGAAACAGGATTATCAGTAGATGATATGGTTTCTCAGCTTAAGACATCTTTATCGAAAACACTAGATCATTTCTTCCCTCTGGCGGGTCGTTTTTGTGAAGAGGTTAGTACCTCTGTAATTAAGAGAGAAAACCGAGAAGAGAGAGAGAGATAGTTAGCCGAGAGAGAGTGATAGAGATAGAGTTAGAGAGAGATTTGAATCTGATTTCTCTTATATTATTTGGTTAAGTTTTTACAGTATATATAGATGGATACAAGTATTTGAAATTTGAATTATAAGATCTAAACTAAATCTTAACTATATAACTATCTATGACTAAATCAACCGGGTACTCGGGTGGCCGAGTATAGCCGGGCCTTGGAGGATCCGTTGGATCCTAATACTCCCCCTCAAGTTGGAGCAGAAATGGAGAGGACGCCCAACTTGCCAATTAACTTCTGAAACGGATCAGCTCCCAACGGTTTAGTGAAGATGTCTGCAAGTTGATCGGTTGACGGAGTAAACTTTGTTTCAATGGTGTTGTCTTTTAGTTTCTCGCGAACAAAATGGCAATCGATTTCGATATGTTTTGTTCTTTCGTGAAACACCGGGTTATCAGCAATGTGGAGAGCTGCCTTATTATCGCAATGAATTGTCATTGGGGAAGAGTGGTGATGGGCCTAGAAAGTTTCCTAAATAGGTCACCACCCGCAAGTATACGGGTGTCAAGTGATAATTCCGGTAAGACCGGTTCGTTCCTCAGGGACTAACTGAAATCTATTCTAAAACTTAGAACTTAGACGTTTTCTTTTGAAATGGATTTTGTTTTGGAAAATTAAAATAACAAACAAAACACTAAAGTGAGAGAATTAATGGGGGAGAGGTCTAGAGATCAGAAACCACCTAAAACAATCATAAATGATTTAACTCTTTTCTAACATGATTCTGTAACCTTATAACTCAATATCTAGAAAAATAACCTTTTCTGAAACATCGGAAAATCAAACCTTTTAAACAAATATACCCGAAATGAACTATACTAGATTGAAGTCCTAAATAAAAATATCCCAACTATCGTATATCAAATGTCAAGCATAAATCATCAAAGAAATTTATTCCTATGCATGACCTATCAAGTCGTAAGCATACACGATGAAGTTACTATTGTTATTTGATGGAATCAAATAAAGTGTAGTTAAACAATAACGAACATCAATGAAAATCATGAAAAGAAAAGAAATAAAATAATTACTTATGCTCCAAGCTTCATCTTTACTCTAGGTAAAGAGTTAGCTACTCATACTTTGTATAATCATAAAAGATTTCTTCATTATAAATCAAAAGTAAGAGTTGAGATGATCACTGAATAAATGGCTTATTGATGAGATTGCTCCTTCATGATGAATGAGATGGATAATTGATGATGAGGTACTCTCTCACAAAGATGACTCAATATTACAAATATCCTCCCTCTTCTCTGTTTACTCTCTTTTCTCTCTCACAAAGAAAAGAAGGGATGAAGAATCTCTTATGATCTCTGAAAATTCAATGAACCCTCTCTTTCTCTCTACAAAGTTCTCTCTGTTAATACAAGAAAAGAAAGAAATCAATTCTCTTTTGCTCTCTCTCTCTCTCTCTCTTTACAATCCTCTTTTTATCTCTATCTCCTCATAAAATAACAACAAAAGAAACTCTCTGTCTTTGCAGACTCTCTCTTTTTAACTCTCTAAACAAAATCAGAAAGGAATTTAAAGAAGAGAAAACTGTTTAAATGCTCTGTTCTTCTCCACTCTCTCTCTGTAAAATATTCATGAAGCTCTTGAGAGAAGATGAAGAAGAACAGAAAAGAGAATTGTCCCTGTTTTGGTTAAAGCCCCCAAAGATGAGATACCCCTGATTATAAGATGAACCTCTGTTTTATACTTCCATGACCGGGTCTCTTTCTCTAGAAATATCTTTCAAAATAAACTTTCCTTTTCTGTTATTTCATGTAATCTCTCTTTCATTACCTCTCTCTCTCTCTAGAATCTGATTTCCTTCTTAGTGAAATAAAGAACATCTCCCACTCTCTTGAAAATATTCTTCCACCATGTATCTCTTTCTCCCTTTACTGTTAAAGATAGAGACTAGCAAGGAAAGGAAAGAGATGGTGATCCTATTTTGCTAATCTTCCCATATAAACCTATGCCTCATTCCATTTTATCTTTCTGTCCCAGATTTCTTTCCCTCTTTAATTATGAATAAGATCAAAAAGAATTAAGTATGAAATCTTACCCAAATATAGTCAATTGACTTGATATCTTTTTGAAAGATTAAGGAAAAGATGCCCATTAATGTGGCTATTCCCGTGAAACTGTTGGGTAGGGGTCCCGTTTTGCTATCACAGTGTACATCAAGAAGAATGGATAGGCTGCCCACTTGCTAGTTGATCCGTGCATGCATGTGACGTCCGTTAGATTCTCTCGGCTTACGGTAATACCACTGCTTGCATTGCAACACATCCGATTTCCACATAATTCCCGAGTGCCTCCCCTTGCAGCCGAACACTGTACCACAATTTTAAATTCCCAGTCTGGATGTGCGCCAAGTGTCACAAAGTCAACGGATTTGGAACAAAACTTTGATCCGCTCTATTTCGCACATCCGGACTCCGATTTGACTTCCGCTTTCGCCTACGGGTCCGTCTTGAACTCTATTTTCACATGAGCACTAATATTGACCAGAATACCCTTGTCATTAAAATGACCAAAATGCCCCTTAAGTATGTCTTTATCACGACGTTTTCGCATCGAACTCCGTAAATGAGACCTGAGAAAGAAAATCAAACAAATCATCAGAGTAACCGCTCGAGATGGACTAACTAACCCGAGTTAAGAGATTCAGATGGGACATTTTCATGTCTCATCAAGTGGTCAAATCCCAGATCTTTGAGAAGATATTTTAACCACTGAAGCTCACATGTAACAGTAGCAAGTGCTCTATATTCGGCTTCAGCCGATGATTTAGCAACCGTTGGTTGTTTCTTGGATTTCCAAGAAAGGGGACTTGAACCAATCATCGTGAAATATCCAGTGGTGGACCTTCTAGTGGTTGGACAACCAGCCCAGTCTGAATCACAGAAGCCCGAAAGATGAAGGGAACTGGAAGCAGATAAAAAAATGCCTTTATCGAGGGAACCCTTAAGATAGCGGAGAATTCTATGAGCTGCGTCAAGATGAATTTGACTAGGAGACTGCATAAACTGACTTAAATTATTGACTGAGTATGTTATGTCAGGACGTGTGACAGTAAGGTATAATAGTCGACCTATCAGACGACGATAGATGGTGGGGTCAGGCAAAGGATCTCCATCGGAAGGGCGGAGATGTGACTTTTGTTCCATCGGAAAAGAAGATGGTTTAGAGGCAGTGAGGCCAGAATCTTTTATGATGTCAAGCGCATATTTGCGTTGGCATAAGAAAATTCCTTTAGATGAACGAGAAACTTCAATACCTAAGAAGTATTGAAGGCGACCAAGATCCTTGAGAGAAAATGTTTGATCAAGGAATTGCTTAAACCTGGAGATCGCAGAATCATTGTTTCCAGTGATGATTATATCATCGACATAGACAAGGACGAAAATAGATGTAGAACCATTAATGAGGGTGAATAAAGAATAGTCGGATTTAGATTGAAGGAAACCCTTCGAAATGAGAACAGAGGAGAATTTAGAGAACCATTGACTGGAGGCCTGTTTGAGGCCATACAATGATTTATTTAGACGACACACACGAGACTCCCCCTGAACGGAAAAGCCAGGAGGAAGTTTCATAAAAACTTCTTCATTGAGATCGCCTTGAAGAAAGGCGTTATTTACATCAAGTTGATGTAAGGACCATCCTTTAATAGCCGCAATAGAAAGGAGGACTCTTACCGTTACCAATTTTGCAACGGGAGCGAAAGTGTCATGATAGTCTAAACCCTCTATTTGGGTATAACCTTTCGCGACGAGGCGGGCTTTATAACGTTCGATCGAATCGTCAGATTTAAATTTTACTTTATAAACCCATTTGCATCCTATGAGACGTTTATTAGGCGGAAGAGGAACAACAGACCATGTGTTGTTTGATTCGAGAGCCTTGATTTCTTTGGCCATGGCCTCACGCCAATGAGGAAATTTCATTGCATGGGCAAAGGACGTGGGTTCAGATGTAGAAAGAACCGATGACAAGAAGACTCGATGAGATGTGGACAAAGAATTAATAGAGAAATAACGTTCAAGAGGATAGGGAACGGAACAGATGTAATCCGAGAGACGAGATGGAGGTCTTCGGGTTCTTTGAGAACGAACAAGCTGCTGGACAGGAGCTTCAGCGGTGTCTGCAGACGGAAGATCAACATTAGATGTGTCGGGGGTGCCTGCAGACATGTCAATGTCATTTGCAGGGCCCGAAATAGAAACAGGAGTTGGAGGAGTGTCCCCAGAAGCAGGTTGGTCCAGCGTATTAGAGCTGGGCGTGGGAACAGTAGAGTTGGAAGATTCTGAAGGCGCCCTACGTGCAACAGGAGAGTTAGGCACTATAGGCACCATCGGCTGGGATGAGTGAGTTTCCAGAAGCCGAGGAGAAGGAGTGGTGGCGGAAGTGTGTAATGGTGATGGATATTGAAAAGAAGTGTCATCCGAAATGGAGATAAAAGGACGAGATGATGAAGAAGTATTACTGTTAGATTTCATGGGAAAAACGTCTTCATGGAATGTGACATCACGAGACGTGAAACAACGACGAGAAATAGGATCGTAAATACGATATCCTTTTTGGCCATGGGGATAGCCAATGAAGATTCCCGAAGTAGCACGGGAGTCCAATTTAGTTTTTACTAATGGATTACGAGCAAAAGATAAACATCCGAAAACTCGTAAGTGATTTAAATTTGGAGGTGAACCTAAAAGTTTCTCATGAGGTGAGATACCATTGAGAATTGGTGTCGGAAGCTTGTTTATTAGGTAAACCGCCGTAAGAACACACTCTCCCCAAAAGGAGAGAGGCAAATTTGCTTGAATACGAAGGGAACGGGCCACCTCTAAGATATGACGGTGTTTCCGTTCAACCACCCCATTTTGTTGAGGGGTGTATACACATGTACGTTGATGAATAACGCCATGGTGATGAAAAAATTGTTGAAGTTCATTGTTGAGAAATTCCGATCCATTATCCGATCGGAATGTTTGAATTTGAGACAAAATGGGAGTTCCATTTTGTGAAGTCAAAGTGGAGATTTTTGAATTAAATTGATTGTACACATAATGAAAGAAACGTATAACACACTTGGTAGTCTCCGATTTACAATGGAGAAGAAAAAGCCAAGTGCAACGTGAGAAGTCATCTACGATTGTCAAGAAATAACGACAACCGGATAAGGAGGGGACCGAGAAGGGTCCCCATAAGTCAACATGAATAAGTTGGAACGGACGAGACGATAATGATGTGCTAATAGGAAATGGTAATCGGGTATGTTTAGATTGTGGACATACGAAACACGGAGCTTTATTAACATTATTAAACGAAATTGATTTCATACATGAAAGTTTATTACGAAAGTACTTGAAGCGAGAAATAGAAGGGTGACCTAATCTGTAGTGCCATACATCGAAATTAACATTACTAGCACAATTATTAATCAAAGGAAAAACTAAAGAAATTCGAGGCTCCGTGCGAAGGAAATAGAGTCCATCTCGAGGATCACCAAGTCCAATCGTCGCTTTCGTTACTCGGTCCTGAAAAACACAAAAATCGGAATCAAACGAAACGCGACAATAAAGAGATAATGAGATTTCAGATACGGATATTAGATTGAACTGAAATGAAGGTATATGTAATACATTTGATAAATGGAATGTTTTTGAGAAATGGACCGAACCGATGTGGAGGACTCGAACACGGGTTCCGTCGGGCAAACGGACAAAATAATTCGGTGGAGCCGAAACATATGTAGAAAAACGAGAGAGGGACGAGCAAATATGCTTTGCTGCCCCCGAATCAATCACCCACGGGTTAAAAGAGAAGTTCATACCTGTTAGGTTGATGTTCGGCTCAGGGGTGCCTGTAGACAGAGTTCCAACAGAAGCATTTCTATTCGATGAGGTGCCTGCAGAGTGGTTGCCTTCAGTAGATCGTTGCTGGGCCAGTAAGTTAAGTAGTGATTGGTACTGTTCTGGACTCAGAGAAGTCGCTAAAGGCACCGAAGATGAGCTTCCCATGGTGTCGATGGAGGCAGCAAGTGGACCGGAGTGTTCTTGAGGTCGAGGACGTGGACCATTGCGAGAAGGATACCCATGTAATTGATAGCAAGTGGAGATGGTGTGACCATGATTCTTGCAATGTTCACAGTAAGGACGAGGCCTCTTACCTCTTGGTTTGTCAACCCGAGAGTTGCCATTGGAATGACCGACGGCAAGAGCAACTGATTCTACGCCGGGAAGAGGAGATGAAATAATATGTTGTTGAACCTCCTCTTGCTTTACGAGGGAATGAATTCGTAAAATAGAAGGGAAAGGATCCATCAAGAGAATTTGGCTCCTAATGGCCGAAAAACGATCATGGAGTCCTTGAAGGAACTCCATTGCTCGTTCTTGATTTGAGCGTTCCAATATTGACTTACCGTGGCCACAAACGCATGGTTCAATAGCTAATAGAGAGTGTAGCTCATCTTGGAGAGATTTCAATTGAGTAAAGTATGAAGAAACGTCCGAACCATCTTGTTTGAGATTAGAAATGGCGCGTTTGAGTTGGTAGATTTTCGGAGCATTAGTTTGGAAAAAACGATCATGCAAGTTTCTCCAAATGTCCGCAGCACTTTCATCATAAAGTATTGAAGAACGAATATCAGTAGCAACCGAATTCATGATCCAACTAGCAACAAGGTCGTTGCATCGTTCCCATGAATGAATGTCGGTTGGAGATGATGGCTTGGGAATGGAACCGTCCACGAAACCCAACTTATCTTTGGCTCGAAGTGCCATTTTCATGGCACGAGCCCATGATGAATAATTATCTCCAGAGAGAGGTGGAGTGATGAGAACCGTTGTAGGGGAATCGGAATGATGGACATCGAAACCCACACTGGATTGAGCAGAGATTGGATTAGTTTCAGAAGTTGTATCACCAGGATTAGTCATTATGAATCAATGAAAAAAAAATGGTAGCTCTTATACCATGTGAAGAGGTTAGTACCTCTGTAATTAAGAGAGAAAACCGAGAAGAGAGAGAGAGATAGTTAGCCGAGAGAGAGTGATAGAGATAGAGTTAGAGAGAGATTTGAATCTGATTTCTCTTATATTATTTGGTTAAGTGTTTACAGTATATATAGATGGATACAAGTATTTGAAATTTGAATTATAAGATCTAAACTAAATCTTAACTATATAACTATCTATGACTAAATCAACCGGGTACTCGGGTGGCCGAGTATAGCCGGGCCTTGGAGGATCCGTTGGATCCTAATAGTTTTGCCATTACCGAGCACGATAATGGCAGCTCAGTTTCTCTCTATATCGACTGCAACTCTTCCGGTGCAGAATTCATCCATGCCACTGCCAACTTAACCATAGCTGATATCCTCAACCCAACTTATGT
>BEHA01001521.1:39160-49828 GCA_002897215.1 Eschscholzia californica subsp. californica | reverse complement strand
CATTGGCCTTCTAATCAGCAATCTATTCAACCCAAATTGAATCATTTAGCCATTAATCTAGCCAGGTGGAATAAACAGGTCTTTGGTCACCTTGACACCAGAATTCGTAGTCTCACTGAGGCTCTCCAACTTGCTGACTGTGGTAATAGGGCTCATCAGTTATCTCTGCTTTTAGAAGAAGCCTATAGTCAGTTGGAAAGCCTGTGGAAAGAGAAATCTAGGAATGATAATATTCAATTGGGGGATCAAAACACCAAATTCTTCCATGCTAAAGCGATTAATCGAAACAGAAAGAACCGTATTACGGCTATCAAGGACAATAATGGCTCTTGGATTCAAGGAGCTTTGGATATTGCTAACATCTTCTCTACCAATCTTTGTAGCATTTCCACTACTTCAGGGTCGCTTCTCTCCGAGGACTTACTGAATCTCTTCCCTCAGCAAATCTCTGACTCGTCTAACCTTGCTCTCACTCGTATTCCTTCGGAGCAGGAAATTCATGCTTCCATTATGTCGCTTAAAGCTGACTCGGCCCCGGGCCCGGACGGTTTTCCCCCTCTCTTCTATCAAACCAATTGGGATACGGTGAAAGACGATATGATTAAGCTTGTCACAGACTTTTTTACCCTTTCTACTCTTCCTGAGCAGGTCAATCATACTCACATCTGTCTTATTCCCAAAACTAAAACCCCTCAGACGACAGCTGACTACCGTCCCATCAGTCTTATGAATACCACCTATAAAACCATCACCAAAATCCTGGCTAATCGTTTTAAGTTGGTGCTTCCCGACATCATTTCGCCCTTTCAGGCTGCGTATGTGCCTGGGAGGCAGATTACGGATAACATCATCATCAGCCAAGAAGTGGTCCACTCATTCAAACTCATCAAAGGATCGAAGAGCTATTTCGCGCTTAAGCTGGACATGTCGAAGGCCTTTGATCGGATTGAGTGGAACTTCTTAGAGACCATCATGAGTCGGATGGGCTTTAATCCCACGTGGATTAGCCTTGTTCACACCTGCATTTCCACATCGTCCATGGCCGTTCTTATTAATGGTCGTCCGGGTCCTACCTTTAATGTCAGTAGGGGGATCCGGCAAGGTGATCCCTGGTCTCCCTTTCTTTTCACTATAGCAATGGAAGGTCTTAGTCGCCTTCTTGAAACCAACAGTCATTCCACTCCTTTTCAGGGCTTCCCGATTCCTAAATCCGACATTACGATTAAGCATCTCCTCTTTGCGGATGATTGTATCATTTTTGGTCAGAACTCTCTGGACAATATCACTGCCCTTAAGAATATTCTGGACACCTTCTTCTCGGCCTCGGGTCAGATGATTAACTTTACTAAGTCTACCATATTCTTTTCTAAAAACACCCATCCGAAATTCAAACGTATGATCATTCGTGATTTCAAGGTCCATCAATCTTCTAATCTTGACAAATACCTTGGTACTCACCTCTTCATTGGTGCGAATAAACGGAAGTTGTTCTCATCCCTCATTACTCAGATCCAATCTAAACTCTCTAAGTGGCAGACCTCTCTCCTCTCTCCTGCTGGCCGCGCTATTGTTATCAAGACAATAGCTGCGGCTGTTCCCCGATACCAAATGCAATGCTTTGCCATCCCCAAGGGCATAAGCAGTCGCATTGAAGTTCTTCAAAGAACGTTCTGGTGGGGAAAATCTAAAACGATTCATACCATTAACTGGCCCGCTATTTGTCTTCCTAAGAAATTGGGAGGTCTCGGCTTTCGTTTACCAGCTCTGGATAACCAAGCCTTTTTGAGTAAGCTGCTGTGGCGTCTTCTCAAAGATACTGGTTCTCCTTGGGCTAAGATTCTCCGAGCGAAGTATTTCAACCAGGATCATAAACCTATGCGTGCCAAGAACCATCATTCGTGGTTCTGGAAATCCATCTCCAAGCAGGTGGATAATGTTACTAAATTAACCTTCTGGGATATCAATAAAGGTACTAACATTAATATTTGGTCTGATTATTGGATTCCCAACCACCCTCCGCCTATACATAATACTACTAATAGCAACCTAACTAAGGTCTCCCAACTTATTATTAATAACCAGTGGAATACGAATATTATTATGCAGTGTTTTAACAGGGATATATCTAACTCCATTTTGAGCATCAATCTGCAGGAACATATGGATGACACAGCTCAATGGTCTCTGACCAAATCGGGTAAATTCACTATCAAATCCATGTACTACTATTTACGTACGGAATATAATAAGTATACTATTAAAGAATGGCATTTCATTTGGTCTCTACCGGTACAACCAAAAATCAAACTATTCCTGTGGAAATGTTGTACCAACAGCTTACCTGTGCGTAGTGTTATTGGACGATATTTGGATCATAACTTCGAATGTACGTTTTGTCGAGAATCTGAAACGACTACTCATGTCCTTTTACATTGTGAACTAGCTTCTGTGGTATGGTTTCACTTTAATATTATCTCAGGCAATATTACTAACCTAGTTGATTGGATTATTTCTTGGAAAAGTCTCGATGAGCAGATTAGCGGTCTTTTTGCTATTATTCTCTGGCAGATATGGAAAGCGAGGTGTGATAAATGTTTCTCGTCGACTAAGGTTTTACCTATGATGATTATTGATCAGATTCAAAGCACACCAACACTCCGTAAGGATCCGGTAATCACTCAATCTCAGGAAAGGAACTCCCTCTGGTCCCCACCGATTGCGCCTTTTATCAAGATTAATGTAGATGCATCGTTTGTGGATGGCAAAGAATTCGCGGGTATTAGCAACGTAGTGTATGATGATCAAGCCTATTTTCTAGCGGCGTCGGCATGTAACTTCAGAGGACAAAATGCAGAAGAATGTGAATGTTGGGCAATAGTCAAGGCGCTTCAATGGTCGGCATCAAAGAACATTGCTTACCTTCATATCGAAAGTGATAATAGTAATATTGTTCAGATGCTCAATGGTAAACAGGCAGATATTGGGTGGCAAACATTCAAGCTCTTCGACCGAATTCGACAGCTTGAAGGAAACTTCATCAGAATTATTTACTCTCAAGTCAATAGGGAAGGAAATACTAGAGCGGATCAGTTGGCTAAATGGAGTCGCCTGCACGGGGGAAATTGGATTTGGCTAGCTCGATCAGATCTCCCTGTTTCCTTACAGTCTTCCTTTGTGTAGTTCTTGTGTTAGTAGCTTTCTCCTCAACAAAAAAAAAAAAAAAAAATTCCCTAATAGATGTTATTTTAGTCATTTAACAAACAAATCTTCTTCTTTTTTCTCCCACGTTTTCTCCTTCCCCCTTCAACTTCTCCTTCCCACGTTTTTTTCCTTCCTCTCCCGTAAGTGAGAAATCAGTTTCTACCTCTCCCTCTCTATATCTTTCTCTCTGGCAAAAAAGAAATTAGTTTTTACCTCTCCCTCTATCTTTCTGTCTCCACCAAAAAACCAACAAGGTTTCTCTAGATCCTCCAAGGTTTGTCGACTTTCTTCTTCTTTCTCACTTGATTGAGGATTGTTACGGTTCTTTGCTTACTTCGATTTAGGTTTTATGAATATTAATGTTGAGTTCTTATGTTTTTGGTTTTATCTCTCTCTCTCTATTTCAGAATCATATGTGGTTTAGATGTTGAAGAGATGTCTCTTACTTTTCAATTCCTGCAAATAAGGTGTTCAACAAAATGTCTTTGAGAGGAATTTAATTTCTCTTTTATTTACTTTTTGCAGAGTTTTGTTTTGTTAGTTTCAAAAAACTTCTGATTAATTTTCTTCTTCTTCATCCAGGTAAATTTTGTCTCGCAATCTATTTCTCCGTTTCTATTTTTTTTGTTAACTTATTATTTCGTTAATGAGTTATGCATCTTACTTTTATTACCACTATTTTTAAAAACAGAAAATGTTCTTCATAACTACCTTTGGTTATTGTTGGTTGTATGAAGAATCCTAATGATTATATGTTTGAAGGAGGGAAGAGTAGGATTGCCTTTGTGAAGGATCCTGATGCTTTGTATAGGCGACCTGATGATTTGTGTAGTGCAGTAAGTCAAATTATTTATAGTGAACCCATCTTCTATTTGGAATATTTGTGTTTCAACTCATCTTCTATTTAGAATATTTTATCCAGGTTTTACAACTCAGAAATTCAAACATTCTTAAAGTTGAACCATGGCTCCAATGGTGAACTACAGTTGTATGCTTGACTGATGTTCTTCATCACAAATTTTTGTTCTAATTTGTCCAAGGTGAATTTTTTGTTGCTTTAGACTTAATTATTTAGTCTTGATTTTTTTCTTCTTTTTGCAGGAAATGATTTTTTTTTTGTTATCCATAATGGGTATGTTTTATTGTTCATAAAGGTTTTTTGTTTTGTCTGGCTGATTTATGTTGCAAATAATAAGCTCGAGGTATACAATCTCTCTCTATCTATCTATCTCTCTATGTGCTTATAGGTTCGTTTTCTTATAATTTCGTCTCTCATTATCTATGCTTACCAATTATATTTTTCTCATGAGAATTATTTAAAGTTCATAAGGTTTCTTCTCAACGTGTGTGAATGTATGAAGCCGAGCTTTAGAAAGTGGTTGTAGTTTATGAGTTATGAAGTATACTCTCCATATTTTAGTTCATTTCTCTCTTTGGTTCACAGCTCTCTGCCTAATCCTACATGGTTTAGAAATGACTTTTGAGATGCATATTTTTTGTTTCAGTGAAGTATTTGTTTTGAGTGATGGGTTTTCAAGATTTTTTTCCTCTTTTGGGATCAGTTTAGGTTAATTAGGACCAAGTTTTTAGTTATGGGTATGATTTGTTAGTATTTGTTCTTAGTCGAATCATTAGCCTCGCAGTATACTTTTTCATGAGATGTTTTTCACATTGCAAGGAGGTGTTCATAGTCTTCATGTGCAGCTTTTGATTCTGATTTTGTTGGTTATTCACATTAGTTTGATTGTTTTTTTTTTTCTCATAGGTTATTCACATTAGTTGGCTGATGTCTATTTCTAATCAAGGTTAGGTTATTCACATTAGTTCGATTGTTTATTAGTTGGCTGATTTCTATTTCTAATCTAGCTAGAATTCATATAGTTTCAGTGAAGCATTACATATCAACTCCACTCTGACCTAAAAGGTAAATAAAGGTTTGGATTTCAAGTTCTGGTTAAATATTAACCAACATCTAAATTTCGCTCTCTTTTTGTTTCAAGTTCTAAATTCATTTTGGTTTGGCTTCAACTTTACTCAACTATTTTTGGATTTGATTAAACTCAACTATTTTTTATCCAGATCTTATATTTCTCTCTTGCTTCGGCGTCTGATTTTTCCCTTGCTTAGGGCGTGCTCTTTTTATCTTGCTCAATTTTTGTCTGACTTGCAATCCTTTCTCATTAGCAGCAAAACAGGAGCATTAAAAGCACCAATCGCAGGGTCTTCAACAAGTACATCTTTGTTCTTTCCTCTAATTAAATTAGTTTTTACAAGTATTATGATATTAGCATTGTTTATTGTTATAGATCAAATCAGTAGTAGTACAGTATAACGAAATTTGTAGGAAAGCTAACTTTGTACGTGTTTTCTTAACTGCTGTATTTTACACACATGACACATCTACGTATGCTTAGCTCTGGTTTCTGTTTTCTTTTATACAACCTATATTTGAGTTGCCTTTTAAGTCGTCGTACATATAGTTTGATTTAAATATGAAATTAAGAATTGATTCAAATATTGATTGATTCATAGTTTCCCCCACTTTCGCACCCAAGGTCATTGCCTCGACGCCTTTCTCTCACAGGAAAAAATAACTGACTCGGTCCAGGTTCGGTTACTTACATTAGTATTTCTTCGACTGTTTTTTATCCAGATGTTATATTTCTCTCTTCTTACGAGTATACGAAGAAAGATCAGGTGCATTAAATTTGTTTTTTTCCTAGATTTTTGTTTATTAGTTTGATTTCCTAGATTCAAATTACATTAAGGTTGCTTAGTGTTTTTTTCACATAGATAGATAGCTGGCCGATTTCTATTTTTTTTTTCTCTTCATCGACCGCTCTTTCTTATAATCCAGGTTAGGTTATTCACATTAGTAGTCTGATTTTTGTTTATTAGTTTCACTATTCTCCAAAAGTATAAATAAGCTAGAATACAGTGCTGTTTTAGAATTTGGGGTAAAAATAGTTATACGATGGCTCAATTACTTTGCCTTTTTTTTTTCTTTTCATCCAGTTAAGGAGGCTCACTATTTATTTTCTAAAACAGATAGTTGCCTTATTTCTGAATTTTTTGTGCTCTTTCATCCAGGTCTATTAATTGAGTGAGTTGCTTACATCGGCTGCCATTTCTTTTGATCCAGGTTAGTTATTCACATTAGTTTTCTGGTTTGTATATTAGTTTGACTGTTTTTTTTTTCTTTTCATCCAGTTAAAGTTGCTCATTTTTTTTTTCTCTTTCTTAGGAGTTAGATTTCTCTCTTGCTTAGGTGTAATAAAATCTTAAGTGAATGGCTTCTAATCCTGAACAACTGAGTCCACCAACAAAAAGAAATGAAACACGTGCAAATGTAAGTATAAACATCACTCTATCTCCCTCTCACTCTCTCTCCCTCTCAGTCTCTCTCACTCACTCTCTAGCTATTAATATTTTAGCTATTAGTTTAACTGGTTTAATTTTGATTGTTGCCAGTTCTCAAATTTATCTGTTTGTACTACGTCTGGTCAAGTTCCCAAAGGAATTAGGAATGTTTGTACTACGTCTGGTCAAGTTCCACAAGGAATTAGAAGATTTACACGAGAAGAGAAAGGAAAAAAAGAAAAACAATAGATTCTGATGTAAGGATTAACTATAATGAATTTAATTTAATTTATTTTGTTTAATATTTCACAGTGAGTTAATTTACATTCAAACATTTTGGTAGGATATTTCGTAACAACGCAGACATTATCCCAACGAAGACGACGTGAAAGAGAAATCTTACAAAGCAGAAACCGTTCATCCTTGACAATTCGTGAACCAAACAAAGCATCTGTACTAGCTTCCCGAGCTTATATCAACAACGAAACTTTTGAAGAGGTTTTGACCTAAAATTGAAAACACATATATCAATTTGTAATTTTGAATTATCACAATTTATGGCATGCACGTTAGTTACATGTAATTATTAACTTTTCCTTATTTCTTATAGATGGTAACAGATCCCCATGTTAATAATGATATTCCTGAAGAGGTGTTGACTGTGCATACTCTTCCAAATTCAGAACATGGGAATGGAATTAATGAAGTATCACCGGTCGTCCTTGAATTAAATTCAAGTCCAAATAGTGATGACAATTCAATACCTACTATTACCTCAAACAACTCCCGACACTCGAATGAACGTCATTTTGTCGGTGCAATGGACGTAGTTTGTCCTCATTGTCAGGCTTTACATTGGATTGAAGAAAGATTGGTGAGGTCGTCTATTGTAGACCAAAATTTGGAACATGTTGCTTGCAAGGTAAAATACGTCTTCCGAGACTCTTAGAGCCACTTTTAGCTTTAAAATGATTATACGAAGGAAATGATCATCTTTCATCCTCATTCCGGTCAAATATACGATGTTACAATGCGGCGAACGCGATTACAAGCCTTGGATGCTCATTGCAGTCGAGAACTTTAAGTGGACGTGGTCCGAATTCTTTTACAATACATGGAGAGTTGCGTCATAGAACAGGGTCTCTCTTACCAGATCGAGGCATGGAAGGTTCATATGCGCAATTGTATATTACGACAAACGTCGTCTATCCAGAAGTATTATTGTGAATTATTGTGATGATTCAACATTGAGATATTATTTTAGATTTTTTTTTTAAATTTCACTATGAATTACGTCAATTTCATTATAATTTTATTTTTTTTACGATGAAATACCTGAAAACTAGATTTCCACTGTGAAATTCATGAAAAACTAGGTTCCCAACGCGCCCTACGGGCTCGGTAGATCCCTCTTGGCTAACGCCGTTGTGGTTTTATTACGTCCTGATTTTACGAATAAAGTGTTTTCGAGCATTCCCCGAGTGCGCGTGTATTTTGGGATCATTGATCACGCCGTTGACATCACGGTGGGTCGAGCTTACCCAGGAAGTGTATGCACAATGATGCTCATTTTCACACAATATGGGGTCACGCGAGTACCTGTCATCCGAAATCATGTATTGATTTCGAATGAAATCACGTACTGATTTCGGATGACAAGTAAACACATGACACCAAAAAGTGTGAAAACGAGCATCATTGTGCATGCACTTCTTGGGTAAGCTCGACCCACCGTGATGTCAACGGCGTGATCAATGATCCCAAAATACACGCGCACTCGGGGAATGCTCGAGAACACTTTATTTGTAAAATCAGGACGTAATAAAACCACAACGGCGTTAGCCAAGAGGGATCTACCGCGCCCGTAGGGGGAGGTGGGAACCTAGTAACAAAACAGGACTTGTTAGTGCTGACTAGGACAAAATTAATGCAGCTGACTAGGATAAAAAAATATATTCATTGGTGCTGATTGGACATTGCTAGATCGAAATCCAGCGGTCACTTCCCTACCACCGTCCAACCCATTAAACAAAAATGTCCTCAATCTGTTACAAATCCTTCGCCTTCTCCCGTTAATACTCCTTTTTTTTAACCTCCTCCATCTTCTAGGGACATAGCCTAAAACTCATCGTTTCTTCTTTTTCCATCTCATGACTGTCCACATTTGCATTCTGAATGAAAAAAATTTAGAGAGAGAAAGACATAACAAAATGATACAAAGAGGTTCTTTATCTCGACGAAACCCCCTTTTCTTCATCTTTTTACTCTTATGATCTGTGAATATTTCTTCTCAAATGATTTTTAGGGTTTCCATTTAATTAAGCCAGGTACAGGATCTAATTTCATTTTTCTTAATTTTGGTCTTTGTTTCTTAGATCTATTTTTTTTTTTTTTTCTTTGTTCTTACTTGAATGCAAGTTGTTGTATTTCAATTATAATCTATGTAGTATTTGGTTTCAAATTTGTTGTTATTAGAGATAATTTGGGTATGGATGAATATGTATCTAAACCTTAATTGTGCCTTCCCAGTCTGATTTTCCTTTCACGATAGTCTGTTGAACCAATTCTCACTTCTTAGAGATAAACCCCAGGTACTTAATTATTCTCTTCGTATTACTTGTAATTTGTGAAATTTAGGGTTCTTTTAGATGAGAATTGATGATTATTGGGGTTCTTTTATTTTGGTACAAAGGATTATTTAGGGTTTGTGATTGTGAAACTGTGGATAGAAGTGAAGAAGTTCGGTAGTGATAAAGATCATTAGAATGGATCATCCGTAGGGTTAACTGTCATTTGGCGTTGTTTGCATTTGATTTTAAGAACACTTATTAGTTTAAAACGGTAGATATGAGTGTGGTTGGGTTTGATATAGGAAATGAGAATTGTGTCATTGTTGTTGAAAAACAAAGGGGAATTGTAAATGGTTCATCTTTCCGACATCATTTCAATCTCATCTAATTACTTCTATTTACAAATACAGTGGTTCATTTAGTCAAAAGTAGTCGGTGCCGGATGATTTGTGGCTTCCCCCTCCGAGAGGAACTTTGAAGATTAACATTGATGGCTCTCATCTAGAAGGTGAGGCTTTAGCTGTGGCTTTATCTAGACACAATCAAGGTAACATCGTTTGGAGTAAACAATGGAGGTTCCCCCCAAATTTGCCGCTCCATAGTGAGGAGTTGATGGTAATCCGTTTAGGGTTCGAGTTGGCTACAGCCTTGAGTTTAGAAGCTTTTATATTGGAGACTAATTCTAGGGCTTCTGTTAATCTCTTATCCAACGGTGATTTAGATGCCCGTGTAGGTTACTTACTGATGTGATAATGCTATGTGGACGGTATATATCTACCCTAGCAACGCTATATACTGACCAAGGGGTTGTAATGAAGCTGCCCATCTATTGGCCGTGTCCTTAGCCCATATATTTTAGGGTTTAGGTTTTACCCCACTTTCGGTTAACTTTCTTTCATTGTAGTCCTTTTGTTTGAAAGGTTCTGACAATGTAACTTGTATGCAGGTTCTGGCGATTTTTGGACTTAAAGAAAAAGTGATATTCTATATATATATATATATATATATATATATATATATATATATATATATATATATATATATATATACTATTATTGAGTTAGCTGCTTAGGAAACTGAACATTTCTTATAGTTTGGCTTGGGAACAATGACAACTCTTGCACCAAAATCATATTTGGACTTCAAATTGGCCTTACAAGATGCCTATAGGCATATACCTTTTCTCAACTTCTATTCAGGTATTATTACTTTTGTCTTCTCCCTAAATATTAATCGATATGTTTGAATTTAATTTAGACTTTCTTTACATTTTTGTATTTTGATTTTCTTTTTTGGTTTTAGTTGTGGTTGGCATTTCGCCTTTGTTCATGGTTTTGTGCAAAACCACAAAACAGATGATGAATCCATCATCCAATGAAGACTTATTGGAAGCATTCTATTGTTCTTATGAGTTTAAATAGATTAACAAAAAGATCTTCTTATTAGATTATAAAGTCAGTATCTACATGATCTTAATTAGATAATTATGGTTTTAATCTTTTCGATGATTTTTTAGGTTGCTTTACTTTGAAGTTCT
>BEHA01001521.1:17814-34752 GCA_002897215.1 Eschscholzia californica subsp. californica | reverse complement strand
TCTATATACCTAGCCAAGCCATGTTAGGAGTTTGGGTTGATGTGTAAGGGCAAGTGGGCCTTTTACGTGTGGTTGACTTAACATTAGCACGAGTGAGTTGGTGACCATTTACTTGTGGGCACTAAAATTCCTAAATTATGAGTGTTTCCTTCGACACTGATTTGGGGAAATAAGAATATTATCCGAGGTGAAAATTTTTAAGAGAAAGATGTAAAATTTTAGAAGATTTTACCTGAAAACAAACTTTAAGGGGAAATAAAATATTTCTTCTTCTTTTTCAATTCCGGCCACCATCACTACCACCATTTTCTCTTCTTTTTTACTTCCTCCTTCTCTCTAGCCTCTTTCCTTCTCTTTCATGTGCTCTCTCCCTCTTTCTCCCTCTCTGACGGTCTTCTCACTCTCGCCTCTAACAGTCAATCTCTCTCTCGCTTTCTCTCTTTTATTCTCTCTTTTACTGTTTATCTTCCTTTCTCACTGTCTATCTCTCCTCTTCTCTCTCTCACACACACAATCTATATCTCTGATGACTCTATCGCTCTCTCTTTTCCATACATAGTTCCAGCGAAGGGAAGCTTTCCCTTCGTCGGAACCACACCTCGAGGACGGTTTGGCAAAACCCCCCTCGAAGGTTTCGTGTTTGGTCGATCATGAAATGTTTTGTGGTTGACCGATCCAGGAGCTATATTGTATCAATCTCATGGTCGGTCGACCAGGAAGCATTTCGTGGTCGGCCAGCGACCAAATTTGAAACCACGAGACAGAGAAAGAATGACAGTAAGATAGAGGATTAGGGTTTAGGAAGCGCGAGTCTTGGCGAGACAGAGAGATAACGAGATACAGTGACAGAGAAATGGCGAACAAAATTTTATTCCCCATAACAATTAGAAAATATATGGGTCAACTAAAGTTGACCAGTCTTCTATAAATTCTTTGCACCCCGGATAATTTTCTTATTTCCCCAAATCAGCGGTATTTCTCTAATGTGCAAATCCTAGTTTAAGTGTATTTTCTATTTTGAGTTTTAGATTTTTTTTAAATTATTTTACTCTAAACTCAGTATACACTTCAAATCAAATCAATAAAGTTTTGTCGTACTCAACGACTTCATCGAGAAAAAAATACTTTTTTAGGCCAAACGTTGATAGTGAGATCTCTAATCAACTGATTGGTCTCATGATATATCAACTTCTCCTTCAAGAGTATATTTATGCACTTGCTCATGATCATGGTTTAAATAGATCAGTTCTTTATGAACCTGTCAAAAATGTAAGTTATGAAAATAAACCCAGTTCACTGCTTGTGAAACGTTTAATTACTTGAATGTATCAACATTTGATTATTTCGGCTAATGTTTTTAAGCAAAATCAATTTGTTGAGCACAATAAAATTTTTAGTATCAAATGATATTCGAGAGATTGCAGTTATCGTGGAAATTCCACTTTCACTGCGATTAGGATCTTCTATAGAAGGAAAAGGTATAACAAAATCTCATAATTTGCGATCAAGTCATTCAATATTTTCTTTTTTAGTTGATAAATTATCATATTTAAATATTTAGATCATGTGTCGATATACTAATACCCCACCCCGTCCATCTAGAAATTTTAGTTCAAACCCTTCGCTTGTGAATATAAAATGCACCTTCTTTGCATTTATTATATTGTGATTCTTTCTCCATGGGTATTCTAATTGGAACAGTCTTATTACTCAAAAGAAAGCTATCCCAAAGCAGGGATTCAACATCAACAATCATTATCCCAACATCAAGGAACCAATGGTACGTTGTTGAACGAAATAAGAAATCTCAATCTTTGATAAATTATCATCATCAAACTGTTTTCGAATGGGACCATTCAACGGTGTTAAATATAACAACGATGCTACAAAAGAATCAATTAAAATGAACCCTCAATTACAATTAGAAATTTGTTAGGTCCTTTAAGGATTGTGCCTAAAATTATGAACTTTTCTTCAATGAAAGATCTTATTCTGATATTTATACCGGATTAAACCAATGAATGGGAAGGAATCGATATATTTTATGCTATAGTTAGAAGTCTATTTGAACCATCTTATATTTAGACTATGTACCTATAAGAACTCAAAAATCCTTCTTAATAAATTGACCCAAAATAACATGGTCAAATTATAAAAAATTCCATAGAAGTCAAAATTGGGAAATTCGCACCTTGTAAATATGGATTTGTTCTAATATGTAAATGAATAGAGAATATACTCCATGACTCCAGGTAATAGATGTCCGGGTTTCCTTGGGTCCCAATTCCAATAGAAATTTTGGGTTTATAGTCCAAGAATCTACACTTTAACCCACTTTTAGTGCACCCTATCCTTAATATGAGATTTTAAGCCAAAATATTAATTAAAATGGAAATCTAGTTCAAATGGGTCCATCTCTATAAAAATTACACATCTCTAGGTTTCATATTTAATCATAATACTCATTATGACCTTATATATAAGATACTAGGTATAACCCGCACTGGCGCTCTTGATAAATATTATAAAGCGGTGAATCTAATCATGATCCCATAAAACCAATTATACATGTTTCAATACTTTTTTTCAGAAAGGTTCAATACTTCTTTACAATCAATTCGGTTTTGTGTCTTCTCGAAGATTTGGATATTCGATAAATCGATTTGGTCACGGTTCACCGTCCTGCAATACAATCGATTTGGTATAGCTTATGAAAGATCTGAATTTTGAGGGGGAGAGAAGTAGATTCAGACCTGGTTCGATATATATTCACGTTAGTGAGAGAGAAAGAGAGAGAGAGTTATGGGACAAAGAGAGGAGAGAGCGCGCGTCATGAAACGTGAGAAATCAACTTTCCCATCTAAAAGGAGGAAAATAGTATTTTCCCACTTTTTTTCCGTCAGAAATTGATTTTCATATCTCAAGTGGCCAATCAAACGGTAGAAAATCCATTTTCGTACGAAAATCGATTTTCCCATTAGATTTTCACACGTATCAAACAGACCCTAAAAGTAATTTCCATCATACATAACACGTTGCTTACAAAAAATAAAAAAATTGGTGGACCAACATAAACCCTAGGCCCAAAAAGAGAAAAAATAAATAAAAAATCATCTAAAAACTCACCAAAATCTTGAAGTCTGTTTCAAAAAGAAACAAGGTTGAAGAGAACTGGTTGGTTTTCACCTAGATCTTTTAGTTTGACGACTGAAGAGAAGGGATGATTGAAGAGAGCGAGCTAGCTTTTCGATTTCTAGAGTTTTGAGGGTTTGACTCGTTCCGTTTTTTCGAAAACAGAGAAACAAAGATCGTTCCGTTTTTTCGAAAAGAGAGAAACAAATATTTGTTTCTAATTTTGAAAGTAAGAGAGAGAAAGTAATAAAATCGTTTCCTCATTTAAAACCTAAATCACGGTAATTTTGGTGTTGCAAAATATTTGGTCTGAATTGTACGAAAAAATGGGCGGGAATTAATTTGGGATATTGACGAAAATTATTTTATTTATAAGAGGGTATTAGAGTCCAAAATGGAAAAGGACTAAAATCCTTTTTTCTAGAAAGATTTGACCCTATTCCTTTTTTGCATATTATTTTGGGCCTAAAACCCATGGACCCTTTGTTGAACAGTATATTACTTGGCCATAAATTAAGCAAAAAAAAAAAATATATTATTTGGCCATTAATTATACAAAAAAAACAAATTACTTAGCCATAAATTAATCAAAAATGATGCTATGCCCGACCAATATCCCGGCCGAATCCCGACCGGAGTATTTGGACAGGCATGATCTAGCGAGAGAACATCAAACACTTCCTCCCACTAGATCTGAACTGGATCAGCCAGAGTTAGAAATTCTTTCTGGTTCTGGAAGGGTTTTCATAGACGACTTCGAATGGTTTATGAATTGTCTATTTGGGATGTGGGATGTGGGAAATGGTACTGTGGTAGGAATATTCATATTTGACTAGGTCAAATCAAGAAGATCACTGATAGCCTAGCAGCAGCTGGATCACCTTGTTCTAAAAATGAAGTCATTATCACTATGCTTAGAGGTCTTCCATCTCAGTATGATTCGTTTTCTGCAGCAATTAGAGTTCGACATCCTCCAGTAACCATCAATGAACTTCATAACCTTCTAGTTAGTGAAGAAATCACTGTTTCAGACAAGATTAAACATACTTCTGAATCAATTAATCAAGCATTTCTTGTCTCTTCTAATCGAAATACCTCAAATAGAGTTTCTTATGATAACAAGAAACATCATGGAAGAGGTGGTGGTCGTTCTCAATATCAGTCTTATTCAAATCAACAATTTCGATCAAATCAATCAAATACAAATGCACATCAATACACGAATTACTCTAACTCAGGAAATTCAGTGAATTCTTTCTCAGATAAGCCACCTACAAGGTGTCAGATCTTTAACAAGCTTGGTCATAGTGCCTATGTATGTTATCATAGGATGACTTTTTCTATCCAATGAAAGAATCCTCCTCGAAACCTATCAGCTATGCTTGCCTCAGCTAACATCAATGGTCTCAATCCTTGGTATGCTGATACTGGAGACTCTAATCACATCACTCCTGATCTATCCAATGTTGCTTCAACCTCATCTTATCATGGTAATGATACTGTGAATACTGCTAGTGGTCAAGGTATGTGTATTTCTCACATTGGTAATTCTTCTTTTGAGGTTAATAAGCATAATTTTACTTTGGAAGGTATACTCCATGTTCCACAAGCTTCACATAATCTTCTCTCAATTCATAAATTCACAAAAGATAACCATGTATCTGTCTCATTTGACCCTGATAAATTTCTTGTGAAGGATCTTCAATCTCAGAAGATGCTTTTCCAAGGATCAGTTGAGGATGGTCTCTATCCAATACCCATTCAAATTTCAAAATCTCCTACTGTTCAAACACTTCAAACCACTGCCGCTTCATCTACATTATGGCACAAGAGACTTGGCCATCCTTTTTTCTACAGAACAAATAAGAACAGTAACAACAACCTTGGTTCTGTTTGAAAGTAGAGATATCAGAGGAGAGGGGAAATTTCAAAAATGGCAATAAGAACAGTAACAACAACCTTTTTTCTACACAACAAATAAGAACATAAAATTCTATAAGAACATAAAATTGTATAAGATCATAATAAAACTAAACCCAAACATATTGAACATAAAACCAACAATTATCAAAAACTAAACCCTAACACATCAGGTTAACCTAAAAATTTCTAGAGAGAAGAGTATTCACAAAAATTTATTCGGGTGCCTTCTTTATTATGCCCTCTTTGTGAAAGTTCTAAGGAAAATTGGCATCACTTTATCGTAGTTTCGCTTTTACGAGAAATCTTACATATAAGATCAGTCAAGGGCTACATGTTGATCGAATAACGGCTTCAACGATGATCGATTGGGTAAAAAATCTGAATCACATAGATCCTAAAAATCATTCCAAAGATATCTATCTGCCTTGTGGTATTTTTTTTTTTTTTTTGAGCAAAACCATACTTTCATTCATTAGTGATAACAATCACAAAGTTACGTGGTAGATAATTGTTATTCCTCTCCTCTGAAAACTTCATGAGAGTTACATAAGATAAGTTCATAAGACTTTCGAATGCAAAGTGCCTCATGAAGGGAAAGAAATTGACATGCGACACTGACTCGAAGAAAAGACCAACGAAAGATGTTTAAAAGTCTTTCAGAAAATCCCCTTCCACGAATAGAGTAATACAACAATCAATAGAGTTGATATCTTCAGCGTATTAGGAATAAACCAAAAGTCTCCATTCTAGAAACTCTATGATTACCAATACTCCAATGGATGCTCTTTCTATTAAATTTGATGCCTACTTTACAAGGGTAACTGAGGACGCTGGTATTGCTTTTATTGTCGATCTTATTCAGGTACCAACCTTGCCGGAGAATCAAAACCAACCCGATGCCGATCCATAGATGAAGATGAAGCAATGGCCCTCCTCTTTGTTGTGCAATGGGTCATTGCTTGAGGCCACACGAAGGTCATTTTTTGTGGATATTCGAAGAATGTAAATGGGGCGTTGAACAAGAGAAGCAACAAGTGGGCGCCATCCTCACAGGACTTCAAGTTATCTTTTGAGATTTAAGGATCTATGCAATACTTTTGCCAAACTTTGAACACTATAAAAAGTAAAAAATTGAATATTCTCCACATAGATTGAAAAGAAGAAACACACAACAAACAAACGTGCGTACGTTTAACACAAAAAAGTGCGTACTCATGCACATACGTATGGAACAAACTATAATTTTTTTGCTCCTTCCTTTAAAATTCTACTTCTCTAAGTTGGTACATTAGAGATGGTTCAAGAATGGGCTCTTTCTTGTCCAAATCACATAGGGTAGTGAGCATTTCACTTCTAGAAATGTGACATGGCCAATGGGTTATGGTAGAAGAAAGAACTCTCTGTATAATGAGCAAGAAACTTTAGGAATACTAAATATTCAAGGTAATATAAAGCATTAACTGCGATTTCATATGTCAATTGTAACTGAAAAAAAAAAGACATTAAAAAACAACAACCAGCTAATTGTTTACACAAGTGACTACTAGTTTTTGTACCAGTCAAGCTCTTGATCGGTGTTATATGACCAGTTAGGTTCAATCCAGCTACAGTTCAACTGTACTTTTGTGTTGTAAAAATTTCTAGCTGAATGATGACTCCCGAAAGAAGAATACATACATGTATCAAGAGAATAGCATAAAATTTTGTCACCGTGACAAAGCCTAGCAAAGAAGATTTTGTTCTCCATTGAACTATGCGGAGCGACAAGCGAGATACTAGAGGTATCACTAATGAATAACATATGCTTTTGCAAACTGTTAACCTCCACCCAATTCTTGTTCGAATCCAGTCTGCGTACGAAAACTTGCTTCCCTAGATGCCCCAAAAACACTGAATACAACTCTCCTTGGCACTCCACCAAAAAACTCTTCTCAAGAATACAATTAATAGGTTCTCTTTCAGGCTTGCCAAGAATTTTCCACTTACACTCACTACCTTTTTCGAAAACACCCAAACTTCCGAATAGGTCTAGGCAATAGAAAACTCCCTCAAAGAAAACAGGATTGTTGACTGAAATTTTGAACTCTAAATAATTTGGTGTAGAGGGGACTCTGATATCGTCAAAAATATCATAGCGCCAAGAGTTCTCTCCTCTCGAAATAGATATGCAAACGAGTCCTCCTGGTTGTTCCGCAATAGCAAAAACTACACAGTCTGAAGAAGTAGGTAAAGATGAGAAGGACATACCATAAAATATGTAATAATTTTGCAAGTCGGGAAGACGAATCCAAGCTCTTGTGAAAGGGTTTAAAAAGTAGATTTGGCTCTTTCCTCTGGACATTAGTAGCCAGCCACCCTTAGAGAACCATATAGTTGCATCTGATAAAAATCCAGAAAGGTTTAGCTCATACTTGTAGTTATTATTGATTGGGTCTATACAGTTCCATATAGGATGCTGTTTTCTTACAAAAATCAGATTTGGATACATAGGAGTAGATTGTATGTTATCAATAGTTAGGTTTCCTATTGGTTCAAGCATAATATTTCCTTCCTCGTTGCGGAATATGTCATCTCTTCTACCGTCGACGATCCTCACCCAATCTTGTAGTGACGATGGTACTAATAAATCCGAAGGGTATGGCAAAGAAAAATAAATGGAATCATCTTCTGGGTCAAATTTGTATAAACTTTCATCTCTATAATGAGTGAAATACACGCAACCTTTCTTAAGACCCAACTCGGCTGCTGAACAAGAAGCGAGAGTATTTTCCCCTATTATAAAGAGTACATGATTACCCATACTTTTAACTTCTTCCCAAGAAACCTCATTTGAAGAAAAATCGAACCTCGAAACTTTTATATAAAACATTCTACTAAAATAACTTGAGGGATGGTACCCTCTAACAACCTTGAAAAGTTCATCACAACAATCCACATATTGTACATTAATACCGAAAGTACCTTCTGCTTCTTCTGCCGGGTGACAATCTTTCCTACGTAAACTCAACAAGTTCATACACATTTGAGGTTCAAGTTTTTCGATCAAATAAATCTTGTCATGCGAAGTACTCATTATACATAACTTATTAGTACCTTTGAAGCAAAAAAGATAATGAGCAAATAATGAATACTGTTGTTTTCGCCACCGCCTTTCTCCGGGACAACAAAAGACAAGACAACTAGAATCTTGTCCCCGGAAGAGAAATAAAACCATTGAATCAGGATTTGTTGGTGAAGAAGATAAAACAGAACTATAAGGATATTCTTGGTATTCATTCATGAATGAGATAAGAGAAGGTAATAGAATTGTTTGAGATGTTGTTGGTTTCCAGAGAAAGCAATCACCTCTTTTCCACTTCCATGAGATTTCGTTTGGTTCTTCACCTGCTTCGAAATCACATAAGATAATCAACCATCCTTCATGAGAAGGTGACTGCCAATACATAAACGATTCGCGGTTAGTGAATGGAATGTTCTTCAAGTAAATTGGTGGAGCTATGATTCTTCTCTCCATACTTAGAACTGTGTGTGGGTTGAGTTTGAAAGAAGATGATGGCCCTGGCTGGTTTATGTTTCTTGTAAGCCTAAATAATTCCTTTTATTTATACATGGGAAGTTTTGATATATTCTTTCTAAAATATAAACCCTTTTTAAGCAGCTCCTCTATTTAATGCCCTGCCTGGTCCCATTCTTCTACATGGCAAGTAACATCTTTTCCATAAAGTATTATATTAATTTTTTTCCATGGACTATATTTTTCAGAAAATCTATTTGATTTTTTTCCCTTTTTCTTTCTTCATAATCTGTCTTCTTTTTCAAATTGTAAATCTTTTAGATTTTATGGTAAAAAAGTGTAATGTGCAGGTCAAGAAGATTTCACCAAGTTAATGAGGGGATTTTAAGTTTCTAAGATGGTATTTCTCTTCCCTAGATCCATATATGAGATCTAACTCAGAGATTTAAATGTTCGTCTTTTTGGCTCATCTAGTGAAGGACTCGGTTTGATTTTGAGATTATTTGATTGTTAACTTTGAAATTTAGATTAAGGTGCTGTTTGTTTTTTCAATTTTTCAGATCTGAAATCTGAATTGGGGATCAATTCAGATTTCAGATGTTTGTTTTTTTCTATTTAAGAAAATCTGAATTATTGTCTGAATCGAATAATGGTCTGAATTGGCTGAAAATTGGCCCACATTTTTCAGATTTCAAAACAAGTCTGAAAATAAGAGCCTATGGCTGAAAATGTGTAAAATACCATATATACCACCGTAAATTACAAATATTTTTTTAATATTTTATGTAGCACCACCACCCACACACCACCAACACCAACACCAACACCAACACCAACACCAACACCCCGACCACTACCACCACCACCACCACCACCACCAACACCAACACCAACACCAACACCCCGACCACTACCACCACCACCACCACCATTACAACCACCACCTGGACCGCGATCACCACCACCAACACCACTCCGACCGCCACCATCATTCCAACTACAAAACACCACCACCCAGACCACCATTACAACCACCACCCGGACCACCATTACAGCCACCACCCAGACCACCATTACACAACCACCAACACTACTCAGACCGCCACCATCATCACAACTACAAACTACCACCACCCAGACCACCATTACAACCACCAACACTACTCAGACTGCCACCATCATCACAACTACAAACTACCACCACCGTGTATGCAAACCCCCACCACCACCATGGATACAAACCCGCGCCACCACCATAGATGCAAACCCACCACCACCATAGATAGAAACCAATCGTTCGCCACCATAGATTGATTAAAGAGATGGACTGAGAGAGAGGAACCCTCGCTGGATCTGGCGAGGGTTTCACTTCGGGAACCTGTTGGACAGAGAAATAGGGACTGAGAGGAAGAGAGAGAGAGAAGGATTAGGAGAGGGTCTAACCATCGTCGCACCTCCATTGCCAAACCTCCAGTGCCGGATCTTGTGCTGTTGGAGAGAGAGGTTGTTGAAGAGAGAGGAAGGTTGTTGGAGAGAGGAGACGGCTGAAATATGAAAATGAGAGAGGAAAGAGTTTAGGGTTTGGTTTTGGAAAGAGTTTAGGGTTTGGTTTTCTTTTTAATTTAGACTTGGGAATTGGGATGAGAGAAATTAGGGTTTAAGTTTTGTTTGTTTAAAATATAAAGTAAGGGTAAAAATGTCAAAGCTATAATTCAGATCTATTAATTCAGATTTAGAAAACAAACATCTAACTTCCAATTCAGATTTAGTCAATTCAGATTCAGCTAATTCAATTTAGCAAATTCAGATTCAGCAAATTCAGATTCAGCAAATTCAGATTCAGATTCAGACATTAAAAAAAAAAACAGCACCTAAGATAATAACCTAAAATGATTGCTATATTTCTTAAGAAAGAAGTGGGGCTAGGATTTTGTTCTTTCTATTTAATAAGTATTGAATCACCTCTTAACAAAAAAAAATGTATTGAATCGCAAAATAATTCAAGGAGGGGCGCACTGCAGGGAGGATCTTTTTGTGTAGATGACTTGTTGGGCAGTCGGAGCTAGATTCTTTGGGAAAAAGAACTTTAATAATTTCATTTTTTCTGGAGGAAGGTCATTTTCTGTCACGAACGCTATTTCATTTACAACTCCGGCGTATTTGGGATGTTTGAAGGCCTCTACTTAGGTTGTGTTTTCTAAGTTAGTTATGACATTTGATGTCTAGTTCCTTGAATGATTTATTTGGAGTCCTTTCAATTTAGACGATTGAGATATAGACACATAAGATTAAACAGGAAATTGGACCGACGAACCAATTTTAAACTTTTTTTTAGTCAAAAAAGACAAGTTATATATTTTTATTTATATAATTCCTTTTATTTATATACTAGGTTTGCAAACCTCTCAAATCTACTTGGAAATGCAACTTGGGTTTCTAAATCTCGCAAATCCGATTTGCATAAACAAATTGAATTGTAAATCTCACAAATTTGATTTGCAGATGCAGAATGAGTTTGCAACTCTTGCAAGCTGGATTTGCAAAAACACGCGAACTAAATTCACAGAATTTGTTAACTCTTTCCATATGTGAGAAGATACAAAACCAGAAGAAACCAAACGAAGAACATCAAAATCTAATATCCCCAACGAAAAACATCAAAATCAAGTTTCTATCGTCACCAATAATATCACAATGAAGAACATCAAATTTCTAAATATTCTACTTTCTCTCTAGATAAAACTTGTAACTATGACATTAACAACTCTCCGTAGTAGAAGTTGTTCATACTTGTAACTTTCTCTCAAGAATATAGCTAAATTTTCTCTCAATAATATAGATAATTTTCGTTGAATTCGTTTGTTGAAGCGATGATTTAGTTAGTTTGTTTCGTAGGTGTCCAAGGTGTTCATACTCAGATGTTAAAAAGAAGATGACCTTCGGTAAACGGAGATGAAGACGACAGAGAAGAGAAAGAAACACTAAAATATGTATATTCTTGAGAGAAAATTTAGCTAAAGATATTTTAGAATGAAAATGATAGAAAATGATCTGAGTGATAATTGTACATATTATTTTATGTATAAGTCAGGAATATATATAATAATCATGACACTTTTAGTTTTTTTTTTTTTGTTGAACTACATGACACTTTTAGTTAATTCAAAAAACAGATGATTTTTGTTTTGGCTTATTTTGTATAATATTTTGCCTTAGAAACCATTTCCAAAAAAAAAAAAAAAAAATTTGTTGAACTAAAATAAGATTATCTTTTAAGAAATTTAGTTTAATATCCTAATCCTATATATCTTAGACTATCATAATTGCTTGAAAAGATAAATAGAGAGTGAATGGTATACCTTTTTGTAAATTTATTATATTTGAAGGATCTTTTTTTTTGTTGAAAATATTTGAAGGATCTAAATAGAGGACAAACCTTAATAAATAATGCTTTTGTGAAAAATTAAAAGATGATATATCATCTAACTGATGACACACAAATCCACTCCAAAACTAAATGCACAAGGGAAAAATTAAGTGTGTATACTTATTATCTCAAATAAAAATAAGTATGAGGAGTCATTAACACTGGATCTCCAAAACTAGGTATAACCCGTGACCTACGGGCACAGGAAAGTACTTTTATCGCGTCATACGAGGCTCAAATAAAAAAACAGTATACTAACAAAAACAACCATTCATCTTTCTTCCAGATTGTATACGGGAAATGTTTACGTTGTTTGGATACCCTAAAACACTATTTACCAACAAAGGAAAATGAAATTTCAATATCGACAACAACTCAATATCAAGCTTTACAATAAACATGTCACTTTTAATAGCCTATTACTTCATCTTTACATTGTTAACATCACAGTGTAACGTTCTCATCAAAAAAAAAACATCACAGTGTAACTTTTCTCCATATTTGGTTTCTATTATTTGTTGTTAAGATATTAGGTAAATAGTGCTCTCTGGACATCCTTGACGTATTCAATAAAAAACGAATGTCAAGGCGACCCAATGTCTAACTTCAAAAAAGTTTTATACTTGACTCTTCTTGCTTTGCCTTTTCTATTTTATCGTATTTAACAGGTTCCTCGTCCATGATAACAATATTTGCCACTTCTGACACAATTTTGTAGTTCATTCACGTTCTTTGCATTACCATTCTTTTCCAGTACCTTGCTTCTACAAATTAAACAAGACTCTTTGTGTTACCACTCTTAGTAGTTCTTTGCTACATTTCTTCTAAATCTGGGAAAAACAAAGAGTAATTATTGATATGATATTAAATAAAAAGAATTCAACGAATCATTGAAAAGAGAAAATAATGGCAAAGTTATGAAAAATTCTACTATGAAATTTTATAAGAATAAGCTCTTCACATATTGTTAGAAACCTCTAAAAAAACCGTCTTCGCATTAGATTATTCAACATACTATCTGCAGAAAGAAAAAAATTTGTGTAAGGTATTGAGAATTTTTATTAGTACTAGTATTATTTAAATAACAAAAAAAATCTGAAAGGTGAAAAAAGAATTGCCTTAAAAAATACACCAAACTGGCGAAGTAAAAATTAAACCGACTTGAAACCTAAAGGTTGATATCTATATGCAACATAAGGGAAGAGCAACCAGAAAAATAGAAAAATGGACCTAACATTTAAATAAATGTTAGGGAAAGTAATCCCAAATTTATATAGACATCGGTAAGTACCAAAAGAGCAAGTTTTTCCAAAGTTTGTAACGGACAACGAATTCAGTTATGGGTTTCAATTCTGGGTTTGAAAGTGAAGTATTAAAAAGGGAAGGGGAAGAAATGTAACGGCTTAATTCGATTGCCCATTTAATTTCGACAATTCACTGCAGTTTTTAAGGCAAAGTGTTGAAGAGGAAGATGAAAAAGTAACTGCTCATTTCATTGCAACTTAAATGTCACCCCTTCAAAAAGCTTCTTAAATTCCTGAGTTCCAAATAATAAACAATAATTTATGTTGCTAACTTGATTAGCATTAGGATCACCATATTCCATGGCATTAAAACGCCCATTAATTTTTGCATGAAGTGCGGATTTTGACCGTCCAAGTCTACATCAAATTTCTTACTCAATTCTTTTGTTTTGGGCTGATTCAACGCCTTAGATTGGTCAATCTATTTTATTAACGACTTAGATTAACTAATAGAATAGTTATAACCAATTAAACATCCAATGTTATATTAGCAATAAATTAGAGTTACGTAAGGAAGGCCATGATTTATCATGGTATAAACGAACGACCAAGATTTATCATGGGTTTGTCCCAGTCACCACTCTTCAACCCGTTTTATTATATAGATGGGAAGTTTTGATATACTCTTTCTAATAATTATAAAATATAAACCCTTTTTAAGCAGCTCCTCTATTTAATGCCCTACCTGGTCCCATCTATATAATAAAACAGAATGGGGTCTAGATGACTAGGATAAAATTATGCGGATGGCTGAGACAAAATAAATTACCCTCTACGTTTATTAGGACAACCAGCCCAAACATTATCATCTTTAACCTTAGAACCCCTCATCTTCCCTTCACAAAACCTTTATTGTCCATTAAGTTTCTTACTCATTTTACAATTAATCAGAACCCTGGATCGTTCAAACTAATTTTACAATTAATCAGAACCCTCGATTCAACGCGTGAATCCACTCAATGACCGATTCAAGAGTGATAGCTCTCCCTTATTCAAGCTCCATTCTCAATCGTCAAGTGCATTAATTTGAATTTAGATATAGCATGGCTCATGATCTGTTCCATTACTTTGATGAAGTTTTCTCTCCTTTTGTATAGGGAGGATTATAGAAGATAGGATTTCTCATTGATCCGAAAGAGTGATTACATGAGGTATTTATATGAGAATACCTAACAAACAATAACAAACTTTACAACTGCCTGACAGAAAAATAACAAACTAACTGAAATCTAATTCAGTGCTACTAGGCTGGATAGTTTGTGTGTGGCTCCAACTAACTTGACAACTCAAAGAGAGTGTGATACAGTGAACCAAATGTATATAGCTTATAATACTCCCATTTCCTGAATTTGAAGAATTATATTGTATTATATTACATTTCATCCACGATGAAAACCAATTTAAAGGTAGTTGCATTCTTTGGCCTCCACAACTAGGTTATGAGTCGGTGACTTTTTCTGGTTTTAAACTCCATTAAAGTTTGTAAAAGTTATTGAGTTGTTTCTTCTCTACACCAGGAGGTTTTTACTGTTAATGTAATGCGTTGCAGCAGGTCGTGTACCTATCCTACTAAGGTAATCAACCACCTTGCACAAATTGGAAAAGATCACCTGGGATTTAAGTTCAACAAATGGTCTGAGTAAGCGAAATCAAAGAAAAATTGCTAGAAGTACAAATATGGTGACAAGACTTGCGTCTATTATAGGTGCCTGACCCTTCAATTCAACCTTCAGATGGTTTATCTTTATTTCACAAGCAACAATCTCGATTTAGTTCCGTGGGGAAAAGAAATATTGATAATGACTTCCTGCAGGGTTTGGGTCCATGAATTGTTCGGCATATCCAATCCATTGCCTTTGTTTCGAGCTGCTCTAATTCTAAAAATAAAGTTAGTGAAGAATTAGGGAGTTAATTAGTTATTTGTAAGGATCAAACACAATTGAGTGTATAGACATGTAGTCCATTTGGTCATCTTA
Source organism: Eschscholzia californica subsp. californica (assembly GCA_002897215.1). Lineage (NCBI taxonomy): Eukaryota > Viridiplantae > Streptophyta > Magnoliopsida > Ranunculales > Papaveraceae > Eschscholzia > Eschscholzia californica. The sequence goes on along the minus strand of BEHA01001521.1, from coordinate 19,476 downwards.
ACTAGGAAGGTACATAGACTGCAAGACATCTGCAAATGCTATCAATTTTTTCAATATTATCTTTCGGCTAATATTTCAATCATGAAACCTATGTAATATCGTTTTTTAATATTTTTCATAATATTGTTTATATATGAGTTTTATTTGAATATTTGTTTCTAGAGAATGAGTTGTTTATTTATGATTTAACTATTCAACAATTAAATGGTTCATTGTCTTTCAATTTTCTCTCATGTATTTTCGTTTTCTTAATTTTTTTTCTTTTTATTCCATTATCTGCAAACACGTAAAGTGCCAAAGGCACGGGTAATACCAAGTTCTTCTACATGGCAAGTAACATCTCTTCCATAAAGTATTATACTAATTTTTTTCCATGGACTATTTTTTCAGAAAATCTATTTGATTTTTTTCCTATTTCTTTCTTCATAATCTGTCTTTTTTTTTCAAATTTTAAATCTTTAGGATTTTGTGGTAAAAAAAAGTGTAATGTGTGGGTCAAGAAGATTTCACCAAGTTAATGAGGGGATTTTAAGTTTGTAAGGTGGTATTTCTCTGCCCTAGATCCATATATGAGATCTAACTTAGGGTCTGTAATTCGTTAAGATCTTTTTTGTTTCGGACCTCCAAAGATCTCAGAAATTTTAGGGGTAATGGCACATAAATGCTCTAAGCTTTAAAGGTTAGGAACTTTAAAATTTTGAAAGTTTTAATGGTTTGGGACATTAAAGTCGTTGATCATTAAGTTCGGCAACCTTTTTCATTATACCTTTGAAAATCCGGAACTTTTTGTTAGAATCAAAGTCATATTATTTTAAATTAAGTCGTCCAAACTAGTGGTTGAGATTACAGCGAACGCTATATCATATTAAGAGCCAAACTTTAAATTAGTTGTTTACTTTTCTTCTTCATGTTCTCTTTATCTTCGACTCGTGTAAAAAGAATTAAAAGGACAAAAAACAATTATTTATATGAAAAAATAAAAATAAAATCAATAAGAGATGGATGATATGAAGCCAGACAAATTAGATTGGGAGTTCGAGACGAAAAAAAAGAGAGATTTGAGATAAGGAGAAATCGACAACACTGGAAAGATAAGAAGAGAAAAAAATATTTATGTGATGGAAAAGCCTGTGTGTGTGTGAGAGAGAGAAAAAAAAATTGTGGAGGTAGAGAGTATGTAACTTGTTACTTTTTTTTTTGTTGAAGATGTAACTTGTTACTTGTTAGGAAGAAAGAAATGACCCTCCTTGTGGTGGGGACCAAGTGCGGGTACACATCCCGCACCCCCTACCACATGGGCTTGACAATAATTTTTAGGTACACTGAAAGTAAGAATTTCAAAGATCCACTTGTTTAGGTAGATCTTTGAATTTGACAAATATACGAGTAAATTTGTATCGAAAAATTCCTGGGTCAGATCTTTGATTAAAAGTTCTTAATTTTCATAAAAAATGAATAACTCGTATTTTTAAAGTTCTTAAAAAAAGATCTGAACCAATAACACAAAACTTTCTTAAATAAAGATCTGAACTAATAACACAGAACTTCGAAGTTCTTGAAAAATTGTCGAAACCAATAACGCTAAACGTTAAAATTTGAATGAAGATAATAACCTAAAATGATTGCTATATTTCTTAAGAAAGAAGTCGGACTAGGATTTTG
>BEHA01001521.1:5387-15657 GCA_002897215.1 Eschscholzia californica subsp. californica | reverse complement strand
TTCTTGGTCCTCCTCCCTCTCCACCATTGATTTGTCAATATTGTGGGAAGATGGGTCATTCAGCTCGACAGTGCTATAGTCTTCCACAGTTCAATGAAGTAGCTCAATCCTTCTCTGCCATGGGTTTATACTCGGTTCCTTCTGACCCTAACTGGTATGTTGATTCAGGGGCCTCAATGCATATATCATCTGATGTTGCATCGACATCTTCTCGATCTAAGATCAATCATCCTGCTCATGTGATGGTGGGTACTGGTAGTGTTGCTCCAGTATCAAGTATTTCAAATATCCTTCTTCCCTCTTCTAATTTTACTCTCAATAATGTCCTATTAGTTCCTTCCTTCAAGAAAAATCTATCTCTGTTTCTCATCTCCTTCGTGATTTTTAACTGCCTTGTTGTGTTTCATCGATCTGGCTTCTATGTTCAGGACATCCCAACAAGGAGGATAGGAACAATTAGCAATGGTCTCTTTCAACTCTCACCCAACAAAGCCAACTCAGATAAAGCTCCACTATCTCTACTTGCTTCTCCTTTAGCTTCTTCTCCCTCAGCTACATCTGAAGTTTGGCACCGCCGATTAGCTCACCCCCACTTGCACATTTTCAATTTAGTTGTTCAGAACAATTGTTTATCTTTAAAGAAGTCTGTAATGAAATCATTTAAATGTAATAGTTGCATTATGGGCAAACATCACCGTCTTCCTTTTACATCTGTTATTCATTCTTCTACTAGACCTAATGAGTTGATTCACTCAGATCTCTGGGGTCCTTCCCCCATTACTTCTTCTTCTGGACATCGATATGTCCTTCTCCTTATTGATGACTTCACTCGATTCACATGGTTATATTTCCTAAAGAACAAATCAGAAGTACTAACACATTTTAAAATTTTCAAACTCTTTGTTGAAAATCAATTTGGTACTTCCATCAAAACCTTTCAATCTGATGGTGGGGGAGAATTTGTTAATACTGAGTTTACCAACTTTCTTATTGCTAATGGCATTCATCATCGACGCTCATGTCCACATACCCCCCAACAGAATGGGGTAGCTGAGCGTAAAATATGTCACCTAGTTGAAACAGCCATTACCCTTCTTCATCAAGCTTCTGTTCCCAACTCCTTTTGGCCTGATGCATTTCAAACCGCAATCTATACTATCAATCGTCTTCCTAGTTCGACCACAAATGGTGTCTCTCCCTTTGAAAAACTTCTAAACATCAAACCAAACTACAATGATCTTCGTATTTTCGGTTGTAGATGTTACCCATTGCTATCTCCTTATCGTTCTTCCAAATTGGATCTTAAATCCAAACCTTGTATCTTTATGGGTTACATCCCTAATTACAAGGGATATAAATGTCTGGATGAGGCTTCCTCTCGAGTATACATCTCTCGCCATGTTCTTTTTGACGAAGCTCTGTTTCCCTTCAGCCAAACTTCGAAGAAAGAGGAACAGATCCCTCTTTCAAACTCCAACGTCTCTTTAATCTGGAGCGTTGATCCTATACGACCCACACCTTTTAATCTCATCCGTCCATCTAATCCTCACCGGGGTGGTCCTTTGCCTATCCTGCCAGCTGGTCCTTCCGTTGTGGTACAGCGTGGTCCCCGACCACAACGATCTTCACAGATTAATTCTCCCACCACTCTGCCACCTAGTCCTGTTCCCACTCGTCCCTTTTCCTCCACCAACACCACAGAGTCTGACCACATGTCCCCCACTCCTACTGACACCATGTCTCCCACCAACCGCCAGATGGCGCAAAACCCCTCTTCTCCAAACCCTAATTTTTCAATTTCGAACCCTACTACTGATTACCCTGGTCCCTCTTCTCCCATTTCTCATTTTAATCTAAATCCTTCGATTCCGTCCTCTTCATCAAACCCTAATGATTCGTCCATGGTGTCTGATGTTCGTCTTCCAATTCCACCCTCTTCATCTTCTACACACCCTATGATTACTAGGACTCGTGATGGCACAAGGAAACCTAGGGTTCTTCTTACTACACCTACGGTTGTTTCTTCGACTTCTACTGGTACTTCTACCCTTTATGAACCATCCACCTACATTGAAGCATCGAAATTTGATCATTGGAAGATAGCTATGTCTGAGGAAATGCAAGCTCTGTTGAAGAACAATACATGGACCTTAGTTCCACCTCCATCGAATTGTAATATAGTTGGCTGCAAGTGGATTTACAAAGTTAAACAAAAGGCAGACGGATCAATTCAACTTTACAAGGCTAGATTGGTAGCCAGGGGTTACAATCAAGAGCATGGGGTTGACTACGATGAAACCTACAGTCCTGTAGTTCGTCCTGCCACGATTAGATCAGTTCTTTCAATTGCAATTTCAGGTAATTGGCAAATTCAACAATTAGATGTTAAAAATGCTTTTTTAAATGGTGATTTAGCCGAACTAGTTTATATGAGTCAACCTAAAGGGTTTGAAAGTCCCTCTCATCCTCATCATGTCTGCAAGTTGAACAAGGCCATTTATGGCCTAAAACAGGCCCCTCGAGCTTGGCATTCTCGTTTCAGTACCAGTTTGTTACAGTATGGGTTCAGTCAATCTATCTCCGACCCCTCCATGTTTCATTTTCACTTCTCTAAAGACATAATCATCTTGTTACTTTATGTGGATGACATTATTGTCACTTCTTCTTATTCTTCTTTACTTAATAATTTCATCACCTGGTTGAAAAACCAATTTAAAATGTCGGATCTTGGACCCTTGTCTTACTTCTTAGGCATGGAAGCCAATAGAACTTCTGATTCTATGATTCTCACTCAAACAAAATACTCAATGGAATTGTTAGATAGGTTTGGTTTATTAAATTCAAAACCAGTTTCAACCCCTGTTCTCACTGGTTCTAAATTGTCCAAACTAGAAGGGACTCCATTGCCTGATCCACAACCCTTTCGTAGTCTAGTGGAAGCACTTCAGTACCTAACCCTCACTCGACCGGATATTGCCTATTCCGTTAATCAAGTTTCTAAGTTTATGGCGAAACCTTGCTCTGTTCACTTAATGGCAGCCAAACGCATCCTTCGATACCTAAAAGGAACTCTCACACATGGTCTAATCTTTCGTCGTGCCACATCACTACCTTTGATTGGATATTCGGATGCTGACTGGGCGGGTTCACCTGATGATCGCCGGTCGACCTCTGGGTATTGTGTATATCTTGGACCAAATCTAATTGCGTGGGCCTCCAAGACTCAGCCCACCGTGGCCCGATCATCAACAGAGGCAGAATTTCGGGCGGTGGCTTTAGCCTCCACAGAGGTACTATGGTTACGTAATCTTCTGAAGGAATTGGGCTTTGATAAAGGCACTCCCCCTATTATTCACTGTGACAATCTCAACACAACATATCTTTCGGTCAATCCAATATTGCATTCAAGAACAAAACACGTGGCTATTGACTTCCACTTTGTCCGTGAACAAGTAAAGGCTGGCACTCTTAAAGTTCAATTCATACCAGGTGGTTCTCAGATTGCGGATGTGTTCACCAAAGGGCTTTCTACATCACGCTTTGAAGAACTCAAGTTCAAGCTCTCATTAGTTCCTGGGCATTCGGCTTGAGGGGGGGTATTAGTATAAATGTATATGTTTGTATATTTGCTTTTTGACAAGGTTACTCTTGTAATTGTATTGTCTCTTACTCTCTCTATAAATATAACAATACCCTAACACATTAGGGTATCTTGAGTTCTATCATCAATACAACTATCTTCCTTTTTTTTGATTTTTTTGGATGATTTTAAAGGCCCTCAAAGTGTAAATGGTGCATCTGAAAGACAAACTTTAGAGGGAGAGTATGAAGTAATGGGGTGCCAATAACACTTTGGGCAGCACTTTTAAAATTATCCAAGTGTTAGAATTTATCCAACCTCGAGTAGAGTTATTTGTATCCCTGTATTACTCATTTGTCATTTTCATCCTTCATTTTTATGTATATTTTCTTACAATATTCTTTTTTGAAATCACTTTTATTTGTCTCCCTCTTTCCTTAACTTCTTTACAGAACATAGATTACGAGGATTTTATTTTAAGATAAAAGGTCTTTTTACTAACATATAATTCTTACATATTTATTTTTGTATAATTTAAATACACTAATTATTTATATTTAGATTTTGTAGCCTAGTTAGTCGAGAGTATTGATATGACATCTAAAGATCATTAGTTTGAACGACACATTATTCTTTTTTCAATAATTTACTTATAATTAATTTGGTGGAGTTACTTAATGATGCTCGACATTTCGTCATTGGTGATGGTATATGTTCTTATACTATTTAATATAATCAAATGTGCCACCCACAAAGAAAATTGCCTGGGACCGCCATTGGATACAAAGAAGTAATGCAAGGAGATTTCTGTTGTGTTGACCAAAACTATTTAACAAAATACCAAAATAGAAAGATTTCATCTTTCAGCAAAAAAAAAAAATGGAAAATTTTTATTGGCAAAGTCTTTTTCTTTTAAATATTTGCATCATATTTCGGTCAACTGGGATAAATTTTCTTTCAAATATTTGCGAGGAGAATTTGGCCCACTTAGCCAAAATAAAATGCAAATATTTTAGAATAGATGATTAAATCTGTGAAACACTTCTGTTTTGTGTTTTTGTTTTTGTTATTTAAATGATATCATATGAAATATGTCATCTTCACCAAAGTAAAATTGTAGAAATTCCGAGAACAAAGATACGAAATAAAAACTTCAAATTTGTCCTCAAAGTGTATTTTCCTAAAAAATAAATATTAAAGAAGCATTCCTTTACCTTTTTAATGATTCTTTAGCCAAAGTGTCGTTGATTGAACAAATATAGTTAGTTGGTTAGATAGTGAGAATCCGCCATGATCCATTAGTGAAGTATTATTTTAGGTAAGTTTAAGTACAAAATATCTAACGACAAATAGAAATTTAACGACAACAGTTTGGATTTTAACTAACAAATATGGGGTTATTCGTAAATTCAAAGTGGTCAAAGAGGAAGCTCACGAGAAACTAGGGGGTGAAAAGGAATGAAGCCACAGATAAAATTGTGTGAGTCCTTGGGTGTTTCGGTTTAATTGAATGGGAATCGTTGGGGCTAGGACATAAAAGAAACCCTCCCTCCCTCTTCAACTCCTTACTGCTCCTCCTCTATTTGATTTGTGAGGTGTTGATGGCAGGGCGTCAAGATAGCGATGGTGATAATAGATGGAGGAGGATCGAAGAGGTTTCAGATGTCCCTTATGGCGTAGAGGAGGATTCTGTTCATATGAATGGTGTTATTTATTGGAGCAGTTGTGACCTCAATGTTGGAGGTTGGAAAAATGAATATCGTCCTATACTCGTAGTGGCATTTGATGTAGGAAGAGAGAAGTTTAGAAAAATCATAGTCTCTGATTTCATCCTTGATCAACCTCCCGATTGTTCTTGAGGAGAACACAACCCCCTTCATAGTCCATCATTTTATCTACATCAGGAGTGTTAATTTATTAGAAGTGAGTGGCCGTTTACCTATGTTAGTTAGGATGAGCAATTGTCTGTTCAAGATGTATATTTTTGAAGTTACAAGTTAGAAGATGTGATGAATAGAACGCCTACTGGTTGTAGTGACGGGAGTTTCTCAAGTAATAACAATGGGAGATGGAGTCAGGATAGTAGTATCACATTGCCTTTTAATTTGGGGAAGAAATGTGGTGTTAGGTTTTGTAAGTTTGTAGGATCAGATGACGAGATAATCACAACATCATGTGAGGTGCGAGATTGTGATAAAGAAGTTGGGAAGAAGAAGTGTGTGTCATATTATTCTTATAATTGGAAGAAGGGCCGTTGGAGAGAGTTTGAAGTAAGTGGGATCCTCTTGTCTGTTCCACAGTTATGCACCGGAAGTTTCGTTACTACTTTCTCGGAGAGTCTTCTGCCGATAACAATGACAAAGCCATCTTTTAGCAAATTGTAGGCGATGGATCAAACTTTGTTCCATCCTTGTACCCGTTAGGGTCTATCAGACTCATGGCACATACATTTTCCAAGAATTGGGCGTCCATAGGCCGATAAAAGTCTCGGGCCTCTCGATATTCGGGCCATTCGGGTAATGGGCTCTCTGTTTCAAAATTTTGCTTTAGTCCACAACTCTTAAATAAAACGATGCATGACTAATAGCTTTAGAAGTTTTAGTTCACCTTACATCCTTCCTTTCTCTTAAGAAAAAGTCTCTAACCACCTTCTAATTCTAAATAGACGATGTGGGATTAATAATTTCAATGTACACATATTCTAGTTACGTTACTCGAATCCACTACTCCTATCATTCGAGTTAAGAAAAAGTCTCCAGCCACTTTCTAATTCTAAATAGACGATGTGTGATTGATAATTTCAAAGACTTAGTTCTCTTTACTTCCTTTCCTCCTTAAATAAAAGTTCAACAATGAACACTTATGGAAGAATTCACATGGAATTGTGATTATATAACTCAAATCCACTACTTCTACGTTCGAGTTACGCAACTATAATATGTGTACATTGACTTGCTTCCCTAACATATTTTGGTAAGGATTTCAATTAAGGGTAATTTTATAGGCAATGTCATTTATTATTAAAGGCAATGTATTTTTGCAAGAATGACATGGTCAATTCATTATGACTAAGTTTGGTTAAAGACAATGTTATCTTTCAGGGTTAAGTTCACCCATCCCAAAAAAAATCGTCGGACGGCGGTTTTAATTAAAAAAAATCTTCTTGTTCTTCCCTCTCATATCTTTCTTTTTTCTCTATTGTCGGAGACGGGGGCAGTCTGGTAAGACGACAAGGTAACGAGATCAAAGTAGTTAAATCTCTTCAATTTTATACAATGACCCTGAAACCCTTCCTACATCGAACGGAACCCTGTGCACAAAAATAAAAAAGTAAACGTCATCTTCATCACCAAAAAAATGTATTGTCCTCTGCATTTATTTATCTGCTTGAGTTGGTGGCTTCCGTTTTCCTCCTATTTTATTGAAAAAGTTCATTTGTTCATCAAAAGACTGTATCTTAAAGGCTATGTGAATGGGTGTAATGATGTTGCATTGGATTAAGTAGTCTTTTTTTTTATTTGTTGAAGTGATAATATATTGAAACTAAACAACAAGAGTTCTATTACAGTACAAAGAAGAAATAAAATAAGGGATGTCCTTCCATGTTTGCGTCATGTTCCTTTTCCTTGCCCACTTTGCCAATCTGTCTGCCACTTGATTGAATTTCCTGTTTACGTATGAAAATTTAATTGTTTCCAACCTTTGCTTGATTTCCTGTATTTTTTGTATATGCGTTTTGGTTTGCCACTCTATTTCATTTCTATGATTCTGTAAATATTGTATCACATTGATATTATCACTTTCAATAATTATTTTTCTGTAATTATGGGCCTCCGCCCATTCCATCCCTTTTAGGATAGCTATAGATTCGCATTCCTCTGCATTTCTACATCTAGTTGTTGTCGCATGAGCTTCTAAGAATTTCGACTCATTGTTGTGTATGATTAAGCTTATTCCTGCAATATTTTGGATGTCGATGAACGAGGCATCCACATTTATTTTCACCCAATGTAAATTTGGAGGGGTCCATTTCTCTTGCGTCGAATTAGTTTTTACCGGAGTCTTCTCCTTATATTGGGGAGAGTTAATTATCATAGATTTTATTTGTTCTATCGAATTAATTTCATGTTGAAAGCAGTGATCACAGCGTGCTTTCCATATATTCCACATTATCGTCGCATAATGAATATTATTGCTCGTTTTACTACTTTGTGAGCTTTGTTCCAAAGTGAAAATCCACTCTTTCACCGAGGATATTCTTTCAGAAATAATATTGAAGTAAAACCATATGTTATTTGCCAGAGGACAGTGAAGGAGAGCATGATCTATAGTTTCCACTTCGTTACAGTTTGGGCAATTCAGATTATTGTCGATGTATTTTCCAATTCTCTCCCTTACTGGGAGTGCTTTGATGCATATTTTCCATATAAATAATTTTATTCTGGGGATGACTGGAATCGACCATATAAAATTCCAATTTGGTGATAGTGGTAATGGAGAATTCATACTGATGCTCAGATTTTGATACATGGATTTGACCGAGAAATTTCTCGATTTGGTAAGGGACCATCTCCTCTGGTCCTCATTGTTGCATGCAATAGGGATTGACAAAATTAACTTTCTAGTTTTTTCATCAAAAGTTTTATTAAGAAGTTCTTCATTCCATTTGTCCTGTTCAATTAGTTGTGAGACCTTTGTAACTTGAGAGTTGTAAAGATTAGAAGGGGGATGGTTTAGCGTTGGGATCCACTGATCTTTCCACACCTCTATTTTCTCCTCATTTTGAACCTCCCAAAAGGAGAACTTATCAATGTTATCAAGATGCTTGCTTATATTTTTCCAATGCCAAGAGTGATGAGACTTAGCTAAACTCGGATGCTCTCTATTATTATAATATTTAGATTTTAAGAATTGCACCCAGATAGCTTTAGGTTTTGTTTTGATCTTCCAAGCTAGTTTACTCATCATCCGCTTGGTTATCCAACTCAGGAGAATGGATACCAATACTTCCAAGTTTTTTAGGAGTGCAAATAGTAGACCAACTTTTGGTACAAATACCCTTAGACTTACCCCACCAGAACGACTTTTGCAAAGTCGAAATGCTCTTGCATATGCCTTTGGGGAGGGCAAAACATTGCATTTGGTATCGGGGTACGGCTGCCGCTATTGTCGAAATGACAATGGTGCGACCAGCCTGAGAAAGGAAATTATTAATCCATTTTTCTAATTTGTTTTTAAACTTTTGAATAATATCATTATAAACCTTCTTTTTATGCGCACCTATGAAAAGTTGTGCTCCTAGGTATTTCTCCGACGTTGAGGCGTATTTGACCTTGAGAGTACGCATGATCAATCTCTTGAACTTAGGGTGAGAATTTTTGGAGTAGAAGATGTTAGATTTGCTATAGTTAATCATTTGTCCCGAAGATTCACAGAATATTTTGAGGATGGTTTTAAGGGTATGAATATTCTCCAAAGAGTTACGACCAAAGATGATGCAGTCGTCCGCAAAAAGGAGATGGGAAATATTGAGATTAGGGTTATTCGTGGGGAAACCTATAAATTTGTTTCCCTCATGTTCTGCATTGATCAGCCTGCTAAGAGCTTCCATGGCTAAGGTAAAAAGGAAGGGAGAGAGCGGGTCGCCTTGTCTAATGCCTCTAGAGGGGTAAAAAATAGGACCTGGCCGACCATTGACAAGAACCGCCATGGAAGAAGTAGAAATACATTGAGTTATCATATGAATCCAATGTTTCGAGTACCCCAGCCTAAACATAATAGCCGTCAGAAAATTCCATTCGATTCTATCGAAAGCTTTAGACATATCTAATTTAAGTCCAAAGTATCCTGTTGCGCCTCTCATCGTTTTAAGAGAATGAATGATTTCCTGACCTATTATCACATTGTCAGTAATCTGTCTCCCTGGAATGTACGCCGCTTGGTAGGGGGATATAATACTCTGTAAAGAGTACTTAAGTCTATCTGCCAGAATTTTAGTGATAATCTTATATGTGGTGTTAAGGAGGCTGATAGGTCTGAAATCCGCAGGGGTCTGAGGCGATGTGGTTTTGGGGATTAAACAAATATGCGTATGATTAGTATCTTGAGGGAGCTCACCTGAGGTGAAGAAATCTTGCACTAAGCTCAGGCTGTTTTGACTAACTGTGTCCCAATTCGTCTGGAAGAAGTAGTATTGGATTAAGTAGTCAATCATTTAATTATGACTTGCCCTTTTCTTTTCCATTGTTCACTTTTCTCTTTCTATTTGAAGAGAACCTAGAAAAATGGTGGTGATTAATTGTTTGAAGTGGGTTTAGGTATGTACTATTCTTTTGGTTTTTGATGAATTTATCTTCTTCGGTTTCTGTATTGATTAAAATAGAGTTTCCATGAAATGGGCTCTTCACTTCTAACAGAAGAAGAAACGAAAAAATTCAATCAAAGTCGTACGGATCTGTTACGTCAAACATTAGTTGCGACATTGCCTCTTAAACACACATTACCTTTAACCAAACTAGGATTTGCCTGTAGCGAGATTGCCCATAACAACTTTGAGCATTGCCAATAAAATCTCCCTTCAATTAATGGAGCAAGAAGTTGGACACATACAGCACTAACAGGGTGAAGTACAAATGGTTTGGGCATGCTCTTAGTAAGCTTGCCTTTCGGGCCCGACATCGGGTGAAGGGA
>BEHA01001502.1:0-11495 GCA_002897215.1 Eschscholzia californica subsp. californica | reverse complement strand
TAGAAGTACTATCATCCCTATGTTAACCGCCCAAGCCCAATGGTAAAAGGGATTCGTTTATAATAAAGGCTATGCGAACCTACTCGAAAAGCTTTGTCACTCAATGCGCTTAAATTTTCTCCTCCTAGCAATGTAGCTGTAGGTGATGTGAAGCAGAAGTTTCATGTGAAAGGCACCTAGTCTTATTTTGCTTCGAGAGACCTTCCAGTTCCAGACTTAGGTTATAATATAACACCTTGTCTTACATATCAGCTAGGTCTTTTTGTAGATTTACGCCTAGATTAATCAGCTGGAGAGGCAGGCCCATGCCACAAGAGAAAATCTTGAAGCATGTGGAACTAGCCAGTGGGTATGAGTGGTGCCTTACGAAATCAACGACACTAGAACTAATATTGTGTGCGCAGGATTTAATTATAGATAACAATTGTGTGCGCAGGGTTTAAAAGACAGCGGAATCGGTTCGCAAGGAATAACAAACAGCATAAACATGATGACCAAGATTAAGAGCACTGTTATCAACTTACCATCTCCTTCATACACTATGGGTTGAAGCAAAACAATAAAAACAGATTAATTCCAGTTTAGTAGTTTTAAGAATCAGCTATTTTGAAGGAAGAACTTGTCTTGTTCTTGTTTCATTTTTATGTTATTTGGTTTCAATGGTGACAAAAATAAGGAACAGCAATAATGGGGAAGGAGGATGGCTATATAGAGATCCTTCTATGTGGTTTTCTGTCTTATTTGATTCCATAAGGCTGGCTGAACTTTTATTTAGCTTTTCTAGTTTTTGAGTGGTAGTCTGCTACTTTGTGTATTTTGTTTACATAGAAATAACCAACCTTTGGTTTATATGTGCTATTTTTTTTTCATGGTTTGTTGTTGTTGAAAGAAAGGCCAAAGAAAAACCATAAAAATACATAAAATCATCGGAGGAAATCGGGTAGAGAGCTCCATGCTCTGGATCAATTGTGATGTCTCCCTCATTTAGCTCATTTGGCCACTTTGATAGTCTTATTTTTTCATGTGGCGGTAATTTTTTTTTTTTTTTTTTTTTTAAATTTAATCGTAGGGGAGGGTGCACAGTTGCACACTGAAAATCTGTTTTTTTTTTTAATTTAAGCCTTAAGGTTTCGTAAACCTAATCAAATTCAAGTAACAACTACTAAGAAAATAAAACACTAGGATCTCAAGAAAATAAGAAGGGTTATTTCCCATATGGCCCCCTACTTTGTGACCAGCTTCCCGCCTGGCCCCCCACTTTACGAGAAATACCCATATGGCCCCCTTCCGTTATAACACCGTTACTCTCTCTCTTCCATTTCTTTTCTCTCTCTTCCAACATGTTTTCTCTCTCTGCCACCTTGTCAAAACCAGCCACCTCATCACCTTCTCCGGCAAGGTCGCCGGCCGGCCAAATTTCCGGCCGGCGACCTTCAAATATAAAAAAAAATAAAAATTCCTTTTTTTCTCTCTCTTCTCTCTAAAAAAAAAAAATTTTTTTTTTAAATTCTCTCTCCCCTCTCTCTCTAAATTCTTTCTCTTCTTCTTCTTCTCTTTTCTCTCTCTCTTCTTCTTCTTTCTCTCTCTCTTTCCCCCCTCTCTCTATTCTCTCTCTCGCTCGACCTCCGGCGAAGTCGCCGGAGGTCGAACAGTCTGTTCTGTTCTGTTCAGATCTGTTCTGTTCGAACAGATTCTGTTCTGTTCTAAACAGAATCTGTTCGACCTCCGGCGACTACGCCGGAGGTCGAGAGAGAGAGAATAGAGAGAGGGGGGAAAGAGAGAGAGAAAGAAGAAGAAGAGAGAGAGAAGAAGAAGAAGAGAGGGAGGAGAGAGAATTTAAAAAAAAAAATTTTTTTTTAGAGAGAGAGAAGAGAGAGAAAAAAAAGAATTTTTTTTTTATATTTGAAGGTCGCCGGCCGGAAATTTGGCCGGCCGGCGACCTTGCCGGAGAAGGTGATGAGGTGGCTGGTTTTGACGAGGTGGCAGAGAGAGAAAACATGTTGGAGGAGAGAGAAAAGAAATGGAAGAGAGAGAGAGTAACGGTGTTATAACGGAAGGGGGCCATATGGGTATTTCTCGTAAAGTGGGGGGCCAGGCGGGAAGCTGGTCACAAAGTAGGGGGTCATATGGGAAATAACCCAAATAAGAAACTACCTAAACTAAAACTTACTAGAACTAGTAAAAAAAACTACTAAAAGTCTGCTATGAGGACCTAAATGATGGAATGTTACCTTCAAAGTGGGTCGATTGTGGCAAAGCGACTGCGAATAAGCGGAGGTTATTTTGCACCATCGTTCAAAATTTTTTCCAATTCTGATACCCGTAGCTTCGATTTTTCCCGTTTTTGTCTGTCTCCCTTTAAATTTGGCTGCATCGATTTCTTCCATATATTTTTCAGCCAATTCCTCCGCATGACAAATTAATTACAACCCAAATTCCAAAGAATAAAACCGACACATTTTTCTTCTTAAACTTCTCATTCCCTTTATAATTTTCTCTTACATTCTCCAAAAACCCTATAAATCTTACCCATAAAAAACTAAAATCCTAAATGAAAATCCTATGTTTTCTCTCTGTTTTCATTTTTAAATTTCCGTGTAATTTTAATTGAATCATAGTCATTGATTTCACAGTTTGAGAGTCAGGTGCCTTTTTTTAGATAAATAGAAGTTCAGTGATGTTAAGGAAAACAATGGGCAGATTATATACGGGTGGTGAAAATTTGAACTATTTAAACAACTTACCTTTAAATTGTGATGATAACATTATATTCCTTTTGTCCCATTTTGTTTGACCTTTTGGAAGATTCAACTTATTAAGGTTTTTCATTTATTACTTCCTAACTATATGTATTTTCCTATATTACCCATATTTACTTTAGAGTATTACAATGAAAACTAGGAACTAGTGTAGAACCAATAGAAATTTTTTATTAATATTAAAAGTAAGGGTAGATTGGGAAACATCAATAAAACTAGTAATAAATGAGTCTTATTTCAAGTAAGTGAACAAACATTTTGGGACTTCTTTAAAAGGAATAACACCCAAACAAAATGGGACGGAAGGAGTAACTGTTTTGAGGGGAGACAAGGAGAAGGTGATGACGTGAGATTTAGAAAGAAGGGGAATAAATAAAACAAGACAACATAAAAATTAATGAGTATTGTAGGAACGTGAAAAGTAGACTTCCTAATGAATGCATTGAAATGACAGAAAAGAAGCTATTTGGGTACTTATCATAGACTAGGAAGTCATGCAGGAAACTAGTCACAAACTACGAGGTCATTCGGAAAATAACCTTACAATAAACAACAATGAATTTTAAAACTTCGTAATATATCATGAAATACAAAATACGGAGTATTATGAAGATCTTATGGTTATATATGGTATTTGTAAGGTCAACGATGGCTACTTTGGAATGTTATATATCCCTTGAAAATTACATTTTTCACCAGTCCAATCATATTACACATATATCTTAAGTTATATCTTTCTCCGTTTAACTTGGCATGAGTCTAACATAGTGACAAACAACTTCCAGCATATAAAAAATGTCATTTTTTAAGGAAGAAACAACGATTACATGACGCTCTGAATTTCTAGCGCCTCACTCCAAATCCGTGAAAATGAAAGGCGAGAGCGGATCACCTTGTCTAATACCTCTACTGACATTGAAAGATGCGCTAGGTCGACCATTAATAAGAACCGTCATGGAGGAAGATGTCAGACAAGAGTGGACGAGTCTTATAAAAAATGTCATTGTGTCCTTGGAGTTAAACATCAGGCCCATGCAGCCATAAAAACTAGAAAATGAACGATTTTAATTAGTATTCAATCTTTTATGTCAAAGTAATCCTCCCATCAGTCTCATCTATTTACACTTGTTTTTATCTTTCCTAATTCAATGACTAACTTCTTCAAACTTGACTTATTTTATTTCTTTAATCGAAGAATTCTTTATATATAATTTTTTCTAAAACTATAATGGATCTCCAAACGAAGTAACCATTTGAATAAAAAAAATTTCTTTGTAAGGTCGATAAGTGAATAGACTCTAACATGCTTTGTACAACATAATTGTTCACGCTTCTGTTATGACGAAAGCAAGTAATCCAAAAAAAGCAATACAAAGTATAGAACAATCGCACAGAACACAAGAGATTTACGTGGTTCGGTTAGTGAGACCTACTTCCTGGCGACAACGGCGTGATGATTTCTACTATGATAAGCAAACAAGTTACACAAGAGATTCGTGAGAATTAGGCACAACCTCTCTTAGGGTTTTAGTTTATATAGCCACTAAAACCCTATCCCCACCGACACACCGCCTCACCGACTCTCTCTTTCTAAATCTGAAATCTACATGACACTAATAACCGACATAAGCCCTGCTCTGCTTCAAAGTCTTGCTTCACATACCAGCTCTGCTTCATGATGCTAACAGATCCAAGATTTCGCGCTGAAACTTTCGATTTCGACAGACAATTACCATTATTTTGTAACTGGATTGGTGGGTCGTAAACCGTGTTAAATATCAACCCATATTCAAGACACTTTCAATTGTTTCTTTGCACGTATTTTAACTTCAACAAGAAACTAATTACTTAACTTGATACCCATTATTATCTTCTTATAATAAACATTATACTACTATATGTGGTTTTGTTTTGACAAAGAAAATCGACAAGCCATTTGTTTATCTTATTTCTTTTTCCACATGTTTAAAGCACTCATTAAAGAAGCTTCCCCACATGTAGAGAGAAATGTAATATGTTCTTGTCTGAAGGCCTTTTGTACCACCTTTTGTACAACTTATACATACAAAACTGAAAGAAAAGCTTAATGATGATGGGGAAAATGGTACTGGAGGATATGAATCATATCACAGACAAACTTGAATCTGCAATAAAACAAGAAACGGTTGGTATATATAATATAATTATATACATATAAATTCTTCAACGTTCCTTAGTTGTCGTTATTTTACTAAATTTATGAAATATTTTAAGTTTGAGGATGGTGATGGAAATCTCTCTTCTTCCTAATTTGACTCGTTTATATGAACTTCAAATGGCTAGGCATGTGGCAATACATGATTCATTCAAAGATTTCACCACTTTTATTGACTGCAACAGAAATACGGATGACGAGGAAGGTAAAATTTTGTGATTGAGGCGCCAAAAACGTTTATACAGGGCCTTTTTAAAATCTGAAGCTTTTTTTATGTCAAATTTTAAAAATTGTATGCGGCATTCAAAAATTTTAAGATTTAGTGTTGCACGGGAGATGCTCCAAGTACTCTTTTACACAAAATGAAAATAACAATGTACCTGGATTAATTTGGAATCGAACCCGTGACTTTACAATGGTGAAACACTTCATTGACTTGAACATCTCAAAATCAAACTCCACTGTGATAATAGTGGGCATGTTGAGCAACTAAGTATGTTAGCTAAAACATAGAAATATCAACCTATTTTTTTTTTATGTTAGATAAAACATAGAAATATCAACCTAGACTTGTACATTGGAAAAGAGAAACTTATAACGAAAGAATTTTGTTTGATCCTTGCTAGAGTAAGCGTTTCCTGGTGCTCCATTATATATAACACCAAACCAAAATCTCAAGAATTTTTACGTAATCATTAGGATTTTACACAACCGTTTTATTGAGAAGGCAAGGTTGATTCGTTTTCCATCGGTGGCAACATTATAATAAAATATCCAATTTAGTGTCTTCCAGATCTGAAATAAAGTATCCTAGAGATCCAAAACGTTTATATACTAGATTGATTTTATTTGGCAATGCATACAATCAATAAGAAATTAAAGCCATAGAAGATACGATATTGTGTTCATTACAGTATAAAATTTCTTTTGTTAGAATATCGTTACTAGGTTTTATTTGTGTTTTTTTTTTGTTGCAAATAGGGGAATTTTATGTGTACATGCCCCCACAAGATCACACACAAGTCTTGGTGGCATACCAGCATTTCACAACTATCAAATTCTAGTATTAGTTTGTATCTTGGTGGCATACTAGCATCTTTACAACTATTAAATTTTAATTCTAATTTTAAGCTACACCAGTTAACAATAAAAAATGTACAGTACCGGAAAAGAATTTTTATTGCAATATCTGACCATTAATGTTGAAATTTCATTGTTTATAGAAAAAAATAAATTATAACACAAACAATGAAATATTTTTGAATATATTTAGGATTTGTTTAATAAATAAATGAGATAAAATAAAAAGAAAATATATCCTAATTTATTACCAAAACTTTTGGGAAAATCTTGAAATTCTCTTTAAACTTTTAAGCCGAGGCATTTTCTAATATCTCCAACAATTGGTGTTGGAAGATCTACCTCTTTGGTCTATAGATTTGCTCTAAAGAGATAGGCACAAAAAAAAATAGATAGGCAATGGTGCATTACCAATATTCTTGTTTTTCAACAAAAAAAAGAAAAGAATAATATGCTTCTCTAGTAATATTTTACAAAAATTCTATTCTTTAGTAATATTTCCACATTCAAGTGATATTCATCACATTAGCGGAAGACTGGGAGAGGGACCCAAATGGAGGGATGAATAGAATTTCTCATATTTTTAATGACTCTACATTGCATTATTCTTGTTGAGTACTTAATATTATATAATCAATGTACATATATTAATTTGTTATAAATATTAGATTTATGGTGGATGACCACCACCAATTGTAACTCCCACCACCATAGGTTTTCCACCATTACTTTGTATTCAAGCTTCATTATTGTGTGCCTATTGGATGTGTAACTCATCTAGCTAAATGCCTATATAAAGAGGTTACTTGTTAATGAAGAAGATGGATCAAAACCAATGTATCATAGTACTCAATATACCAATGTACCAAAGTAGAGAAATTCTCTACAAACATATGAATGCAATTCTAGTTCTTCTTGTCTACAATCTCTTGGTTAATATATTTCCATTATCTTTCTTCTTCCCTGCCTCTTTTATTTTTCACAACACGTTATCAGCACGAATTGCTCTATCATCAATGATCAGAGGGAAGAAGAAATTTTCCACTTATTGATCAAGATACAAACAAATGAAACGTGGGTAAGTTTGGTCAATTGTATTGGTAAATCAAAAGGTATTTGCACATTTCTTTGTTGAATTTTTAAGCTTATTATTCTTATTTATCTCTAACCATTGATTTTGTGATTGTTGAGGCATAGTGAATCATATCAAAAGGATATTAGAGTTACATAGCATGGTTGGTATTTCAAACTAATATGAATGTAATGCAATCTATTCTATGGTAAGGTCAAGGTAACTTATGCTTCAAAAAAAAAAAAATGGTATTAGTCTCATAACTAATGTTTATTTTTGTATGAATACATCATAAGTGCATATTTTGATTTGTTAAAGAAGATTTCTCCAAAGAGGAAACTTAACCACCAGAATTTGAGTAAGATCAAATTGAAGCATATATTGTATATGAGATAATCAAACCTGAAGTTTGGTGTGTCTGAAACAAGTCTTCAAATCTCAAAATTTCTACAAGAGTTTGAAGTATAAAATTTCTACGAGATGATAACAAATCAAATCTCTAAAGGGTGAAATTATATACCACTATAAGTTGGTTAATTATCACAAAAAAAAAACCCTTGCAAAACAAAATTTGTTTGCTCATTCCTGAATAATGAGAAATATTGATGTTTTAGTATTGAAAATATCCATTGATTCTTAAGAGATTACAACTGAATTTGTGATAAGAAAATACTACAGAAATTCAGAATATCTGTTCAAGTGGTGATAATATCTTCTTTCATGTGATGAATTGTAAATTCTTGAAAAAATAGAATTTGTTGAATATCCGCTTTCATATTACACCTGAAGTTGTAATAACCAAAGAGAAAGTGATGATGGATTTAATAAATAAAATAAAATCACATGAAGATGATATATCTCACATGTAATTAATCACACCCGAAGTTGTGATATTATAACAAATTGCTCACATCTGAAGCTGTGATCAGATAGTAATTTTTGTCTAACGGAAAATATGATATGAAAATAAAAACCAAATTTGCCTAAAGCAATTGATTTTTCCTTCGTCTTTGTCACATCCTTGAAGTATGTGCTCATAAATAAGACGGAAATCTATCGACATTAGGGGGAGGAAGTCCTATATTCAATGTCGTAAAATACTTGAAAATGATCGAGTTTCTCTCATTTGGAATCAATATACGGAAAACTTGCTACCTCGAGATATTAATATTTTTCAGAGCGTAATATGCTTATATCCAGATAAAGGTAATGGAAAATGATCAGAGTTGATCAAAGTGACATATACTCTTTGACACTGAAGGAATAATTTTTCCTCCTGAAGAGGCTATCAAATTAGAAATGAATGTGATTCATATTCCTAATAAAATCTCCTGAAGAGGATATGTGTAAAAAGAGACACCGACCTTTTACAAAGGCACATATATGAGATCACTGAACTATGTATGCTGTGAAAATTTGAAAAATCAAATAAATCATTTTAGACGATGTATTTCAGAATATAGTAGCTACTGGGAGCATATTGATCCGGAATTACTCTAAGTAATATTTGTCAACTTTTGTCGAGATACTTCATTACTTGTGGATTTTCTTACAAAATAATTAAGTCTTCAGACATGAAGTCGAAGCACCAATTAAGAATTACCCCGAAGGTAATAAAGTAGACATGTGTAAGAAATGTCTTTAGTCTATAAAGGATTTGACGTCCACTTATAAAATTTCAATATGAATTACAAATCCTTGAATTATATTATGAAGTATTTATAAATCCTATTGCGACTCCTAAAGAGTTTATCAAAGTTTGACAGTAGAGTATTGAAAAAGATTATTCGAGTAAAGAAAATCTTGAAAATGAACATATTCTGAAATACTAAAAGGCTATAAGTTTCAAAGCAACTCATATTGTCTTAACTTATCATATGTCATGGAAATTCAGGTCCTGAAGTACCTAATATAGTTCAGACAATACATTACATGTGTTGTAATGTGGTTTTAGAAAACAACCATCATTCATATATAAAATGTGAATCGCGTTGCACTCTTTTTCCTTCGTCAAGGTTTTGTCCCATTGGGTTTTCCTTGTCAAGGTTTTAACGAGACAACTATGCGTATTGAAAATCGTTATAATTTGTTTAAAAGTTGTAGTTTTTTTTCCTTCGTTCAGGTTTTGTCCCGTTGGATTTTCCTGACAAGGTTTTGGCGAGACAACTAGTCATCGAATGATAAATTTAACACCTATTATGTGTGTGAGGTGGATTGTGCATGAAATTTATAATACACATTAAAATGTGATTAGTATTCACAAAATATTATAATTATCTTATCGATGTATATGACAAATATGAATCACTAGAAAGTGAGTTCAACTGAAATCCTAGAAGGATTTAACAAGTTTCAATCTAAAGTATGCATAAACTTTAAAGCATTATATGAATACAACTTGAAATGTCAAATGCTACTTATTATATTTATGTGTTTATATACAAAAAGGAAGCTGACCATAACAAGTTGAACAATGTCCTCAACCTTCATGAGGGGAAGCAAGTTTATGAAAACACTGCATACTATATTTTCACACTGTACTCTTTTTCCTTCGTTAAGATTTTTTTTCCCACGGGGTTTTTCTTAACAAGGTTTTAAGGAGGAAGATTATGTGTACATAAAAGATGTACATGAACAAAGAATTTGTACTCTTTTTCCTTCACTGTGGTTTTGTCCCATTGGGTTTTCCCAGTAAGGTTTTAATGAGACAATTTCTGATGTGGTGGACATCCAGGGGGAGTGTTATAAATATTAATTTATGGTGGATGACCACCACCAATTGTAACTCCCACCACCATAGGTTTTCCACCATTACTTTGTATTCAAGCTTCATTATTGTGTGCCTATTGGATGTGTAACTCATCTAGCTAAATGCCTATATAAAGAGGTTAATTGTTAATGAAGAAGATGGATCAAAACCAATGTATCATAGTACTCAATATACCAATGTACCAAAGTAGAGAAATTCTCTACAAACATATGAATGCAATTCTAGTTCTTCTTGTCTACAATCTCTTGGTTAATATATTTCCATTATCTTTCTTCTTCCCTACCTCTTTTATTTTTCACAACACAATTCATATTATTCTTTTAGTATTGAATCTATAATGGTCATGCTACTAAGTACTAACTTAATCAACAATATTGATGAGGTGAGAGTATTTAACATAGAAATTACATACCATGTGATCTAAACATATTTCTAATTCCAACTATTTCAACTGACTCCACCCGTCCATTTTTTCTCAAATGTGCCTTCAATAGAAAGATCAAAATATTAAAATGTGAATAGTGTCAACAACGACTGAAACTATATAAAAACTAAATATGTCCAATGTTGATGTCGAAAATTGGCTCCCGATTAAATCAGCATGAAAAAAGGAGTTGATCCATGACAACCTCTGTTATGATAGAATATTCTATTTAGAGAGGTGAGATTCTTCTGTTCAGCTCTGCTTCTCTACTCTGCTCTGCTTCTTTGTTCTGCTTCTATGCTCCTTGCTTCTTGCTCCAGCTCCTGACTCCTTGCTCCAACTCCTGACTCCTTGCTCCAGCTCCTGATTCCTTGCTCATGTTCGTCTGTTCTGGAGGGGGGAAAACCTGCAAAGATTTCGAAAACCGCTCCGACGCTCAAGACAGTCAGGGTGCTCTTTGCAGTACAAGAATGAATATTGATTGATCCTTTTGGGGGGCGATGAAGGATATGGTACCTGAAGTCTGAAGGAATGGTATCCTTCCGAAGGAGTGTCCTTCGACCAAGGATGCAATGCGTGCAATTTGGCTATTAGGATCTTAATGACCTTATTCGGAAGATCATTAGTCCGGTCCAATTAGGGGTCGTAATGCTTAGCTAGAAGCCAACTACGATCGTCGAATCAAGAGTTGATTCGCGGCTAACATAGACCGGATCCTACAAGGGTTACACAACAGAATAATGATTTGAACGGAGAGAATTGACTAGATGGATAATGGCAAATAAGTGGATTGGATCCGTTATTGGTAAGTCCAGAAAGATTCGGAGAAGTCCGAAAGGGATAAACATGTCCGGGCCCAAAAGGGAGGCCCGGAGTGGCTTTAGGGAAGCCGGCCATGTGATGGCCGGCCAAGGCAATAGGGCCGGCCATGTGATGGCCGGCTAGGCCCTAAGTGGGCCGGCCAAGGAAGCCCATAAAGGCTATGTTGGCCGGCCACACTTAAGTGACCCAATGGAGGGTATTTTGGGTGTTGCCTAATAATTAGGTTTATGGAATCCTAGTCTGAGTCTAATACCTCTTCTAGGGATTTCTATATATACCTAATTATACAACCTAAAGAGTTTTTTTGAATGCTCAACAACTGAGAGGGTTAACTGAAAGAGTTTCAGAATATACATCTCAGAGAGAGAGAGAGA
>BEHA01001497.1:0-10533 GCA_002897215.1 Eschscholzia californica subsp. californica | reverse complement strand
AATAAGTCATGAAAATTTTTAGAAAGAGAGAAAGGAGTAGAAACGGCAAGAGAATAACAGAAATTAACAACAATAAAAAATATGTATCCACGAAATGAAACTGGTTGGAACCAAGGAGAATTAACTTGAACATAGGGATGACCTTTGTGATGGATGAAACAATAATAACAAAGAAAATTTCCATACAGTACCATCAAAAGTAATTGAATTAGGTTTTGCTGGAATCACCATGAAATAATTGGACCAACCTGAAAGTCAAGCAAAAATGAAAAATTAGAACACATTCAATTAAAAAATTAAAGAAAACCCAAACTTTTGTTATCAAAACCGCAATCTTTTGTTGATGAGAACCAATCACAAACCCTAGATTAAGTGAATAAGAAGAGATACCCGAAAAGTTTTTTATTCTTTATAATCAAAAAGCAATAAAAAAACATGAATAAAGTTTTAGAAAGAGAGAAGGGATTAGAAACGGCAATAGATTTTAATGGAAGAAATAAAAAATTGTGAAATTAATTTGGGGGTTTTAATTCTTTAATTGGTGTGAAATTAATTTGGGGGTTTTCTTTTAATCATAAATGTTGGATTAACGTTTTAGTGAAGGGGAGAAAAATCCAAAGGTCAATATTAGAGCTGAATCTAGATGTGAACCCATCTATTATACAAAAAATTAGAGTTATGCACGTATTATGTGCTTTGTTAATCTTAAATAAATAGACGGTCAAAATTTATCATGGGATAACGGACGGCTAGATTTATCTTTGGTTTGTCTTTAGTTTTATCTTTGGTTTGTCCTAGTCATCACTCTTCATTCTATTTTATATTTATACTAGGCATAACCCCCGCCCTACGGGCGGGGGAATGCCCTTTATGCGGTGGAAAGTAATAAGTTTGAAACTTATTACTCGGAACATATTTAATCTGAATTTTGCAACCCTTGGTCCATCTCATATACAAAAGAAGAAATTCAAACAACATATCTTATAGATCACTGAAAGAATAAAATCTAAAATTCTATTAAATAATCATATGAGACTTGCATAAACAAAAAAATAGAATAGAGGAGGTACTTCAAATGGTGAGAGATATAAACACTCAGAACACATGAAAAGGTAGAAGTACCTTCTTCAAGTAAGATCGCAATTCCGTCACGATTTTTCTCCAACCTTGTCTTAGTATCTACCATCTAGGGGTGGTAGCATCCATCTATTAGCAAAAAAAAATATAAACATCATTGATCTTCCCAATAAACCAACACAAAACAGTCAAAGCACATAAAATAAATCTGACTTTGTTACAACAACAACAAATCATCAACTTCACACCAAGGGGAAAGCAAAAAAAGGGCGTGCAAGGGTTTGCTTGACAATAGATTAGTACCCAGTAAGAGAAGAAGCATCTAAAACAAATATATGAAGATATTGGGGCGATCAGTAAATAAGTATTGTAGTGATGGTTGTTGGACAACGCAGTAAATGTTAATATGTGAATACATGAAAAGCAGAAATAATTAGTAAAATTCTAGAGCTCAAGGCAATGGAAAGTAGAGAAAATGAACGGTAACTTTCAGTATTACAAACATCTCATTTGCATAAATATACAACTAATACAACAATTAAGGTTTAAGATATTATACCATTTGCAATTTTAGTTAATTAAATTGTATGAACCAATCACAACTTTTAATTCATTTTAGTAGGATGTGAAAGAGATAATGAACATGATATTGTTGTTTCAATCATCTGACTTTTTTTATATTTACCAACGTTGGAAGAGCAAATGATACCTAAAGGGTTGGAGTTTCATTTGAACCAGCTCCATCCACGTTATAATACAAGGGTGTAACTCGTGCCCTATGGGCACGAATAGTTTTTTCGAGCGCATTACAGGTCGTGCAAACTATGTGAATAGGCATAAGTTATAATTGAATGACTATTTCTGTATTTATTCGTCATGTGGGTTCATTGTTTACCTTCTTCAACAACAAATTCTAATAAGCACTTACAATGTAAGCTTTAATGTAAAAATAGTCTTAAACTAATAAGTTCAAACATTTAAGCATTCCTAATCAGAATACTCTTAACACCTGGATGTGAATGTAACGTTAACATCCAAAATGTAAAAAAACATCCTTAGTTTCTAGATAAAGAAGAACTAATCACAAAATTTACAGCTCTTTTGAGAAAACAAAGAGAAAAATGGAAGAAAACCTGGAACCTAGTGAAAACCGCCGAAATTCAGTTAGACATTTCTTGAAATACCTTAAATTCTTTTCTCTCCAATAAATATAAAGCGAACAAAATACAATCAGACATTTCTTCAAACACCTTAAAGATAAATAACACCAAGAAAAACAAAAATGACATATTTTGAGTCCGTACCTAAAGAGAAAAAAGACCAGTTCAAATCTAAACATTTTTTACTCCTTAGCCAATGACAAAGAAGATGAATTCAAA
Source organism: Eschscholzia californica subsp. californica (assembly GCA_002897215.1). NCBI lineage: Eukaryota > Viridiplantae > Streptophyta > Magnoliopsida > Ranunculales > Papaveraceae > Eschscholzia > Eschscholzia californica. The sequence goes on along the minus strand of BEHA01001497.1, from coordinate 8,077 downwards.
TCAAGATATTAACTTACGAATCTGATTTGCAGGGAGTGAGAAACTTTAAGCTTCAAACACATTAAGCACAGCAAAATTCAGAGAGCCATTTCTTCAAACACCTTCAATACATTAACATTATCATTAACATTAACATGAAATTGTAAACCTTGAGGTGAGAGAGACCCTCGTAAAAGTCTAATGCATAAACCATTCAGAAAAGAAGTTAATAGAAGAAAAAAAGTAAGAAGGAAAAAAAGGAAAGATGAATTTACCATAGAACAGTTTCTGAATGGATGATTAATGATGTCAGAACTGAAAATTGAACCAAATGTTAAACTTAAGCCACCTGCAAACAAAGGAAACAAACTTCATCAACCCTAAATCAAATCTAAAATAGTTTCGATTTTACATAAGCTGAAATCAATTTCAAATATATACAAACTAACAGTTTCACATTTGCAAATGTTAAACCTTCTCCACCAGCAAGAAAGGCCCGATAGAGCTTATCGTACGGAGGAATACACTCGAACATCGTCATAGATTCGTTGGAGCTTTATTTGTCTATCACCGAAAGTTTTTACCGTTTAGAAGAAACAATTTAATGGGTGAAAGATAGTTTGAAGATGGGCTATCACCTACAACTGAAACCATAAGTTTTGGCACTGATAAAACGAAGTCGTTGATCAAACAAAATAGTTTTGTAAAGAAATTTGTTCATGTGGAGGGTATTAACGGTTCAAAGGTGTACTAGTTCACAAACATAAACACAAAATACCCTTCAAAAATATTGTCATCCCGTGAATGAGTTTTAGCTCACAAAATCGTTTTATAGACATGTTGAGTTAATGAAATGAGCATCACTAAGGTTCACTTAGATTTGGGAATCTATACTTTTTCAAATGTGTTTTCAGCAATAAAAATATGTGCCAACCATGATCATAGAGAGCAACGTGTCCAAATATGGTTTACTACCCAAGATACATGGAAAAAAAACTGGCTCACCATGGTGTTGCTTTCCTTAATCTCAAGTGATACATCTTCATTGTCAGTATTTGAATCTGAAGAAGGAGAAGAATCATCCAAATCTGATGACAAATCACCTCATTTCCTTCCTATGGTGTTGCCTTTTCCATCTTCAACTATAAGGAAGATCCAAAAACCCACTTTGCACCAAATAAATACCAATTTGACTATCAGAAATTAAACTCAGTTTCTTTTGTTTCAGAGAGTAAATGTAGATTAAAGAACAAAGATTAAGTAAAGCAAGTGCAAACTAAAACTCAATCCTTTTGAAAGCTCTAAATCAAAACCGTACATCCTTCGCCCTGCAAACAGAGTTCATATCCTTCATGGCCCTGCAAATAGACAACTAAAGTATGCATAATTTGTTCATATTATTTTCTTAAACACAATTAAAGGAAACATGAGATTTGACGTTAGAAATCTGCTATAGACCTGAAAACAGTTAACGATATTGTGAGGAGGGGAAGGAAGCTAAGTAACTGATGAAGTAGTACATTGGAACAATTACTCACTAAATAAACATAAATAAGGAGCAGTTACCCGAACCATATATGTACGATAAAGAAATTGTTATTTGAACCTTGGTATGGTGAAACCAAACTTACAAGTAATTAAACTCTTTTGGTAGTTATCCACAAAGTTGGAAAGAATTACCTTCAACAAAGATATGGAAATCCTAACGCCTGAAAGAAGAAAAGGATAGAATTTTGGTGAATAAGATTTCTTCAATGTGAAGGTGAGATTGTTGATGTACATAGCATAAAATTCTTGCACAACAAATGTTTGGTTTGTTCTTAAACTTCAACCTGCAAAAAAGACCAATACGAATAGATGGATTGAAACTGTAAATTTGGAGTGATACGTTGAATTAAAGATAACCAATTTTGAGTTTCATCTAAACCACACCAAAGATAAGAATCATACATGCTTAAAAATATCAGAAGAAAAATGACATACGTGGTGCCGCTATGATGCGACGAAAGAAACTAAACTACAAAGGTTTAAGTGTTACTGAAATTGAGATTGGTATATAGAGAAGTTAGAAAAAGTGAAAAATACACAGATAAAAGGGATGACTACATGTTTGACAGAAAATTATGTTTATTCTCTTGAGATGGTAGGGATTAAAAAGAACAGAAAAACAGAAGATCAATTGTTATTGAAAGGGAGAAAGACAAAAAGATCATTTCAAAAACCTGGAAGAGGTCTCACCATCAATCGTCAACCTAAATGAGATGAAAACATATTGAAACCAAATGAAGATTGAAACCAAATAAAGCCGCAACCTGCATAAAGAGTTCTATAGACATACAAACAAATTGAAACTAAATATTGGTAATAGGTTAGTTTCAATCTAATGGGGTTCTATAAATGATGACCTAAAACAAAAGAAATAGTTGAAACTAAATTCTGCCTAAATCATCAAAGGCCTAAATCACCAGACTAATCTCTATTATATCAAATAAATATCACCATTAATCACTAAGAAACATACAAAATTGTTTGGGTCATGAATAAGATAGATGCCTAGATGGGTGAGTGACTTGGACAGTGTCAAATCTAGATAGGGTACATAGCAACAAGGATTAGGGCTGAACATCCCGTGAATCTAGAAAGCCGTAATTACAACACCAGAGAAGGCAGATGAGCACCATAACTATGAAGCCCTGATTACAATACCAGGAAGGCAAATGAGTAGCATCATCAATCATCAACTAAAAGCACACTGACCTACATCGAGAGAGAGAAAGAGGTTGCATATGTGTGAGAGAGAAAGAGTCAGAGAGGGAAAGAGATAAATACCTGAGAGGAGAGGGGCTTGCATGAGAGAGGCAGACAAAGCGTTGAGAGGAGATGAATATGAATGAAATGGTGAAAGAATAACTAATAACTGGTGAAGGAAGAACTTTAGCGAAGTTGAATAGAGAGGTAGGGAGACTGAGAGGAAATAGAGGTGATACGTGCAAGGAGGGTCTAACCAAATAGTTCGAAATAAAGTTATCAATAAAATGACGTGCTTAACTTGAATTAGGGTTGTCTAACGCAATTTCCAAACACCTGCAAACCACAGCAAAGTAAGGCGATTTTTTTTTTCAATATATGATGCAAGAACTGGTTTATATCTCAATCTAATATAAAAGTTAATTGTAATAGTTGAATGCTGAAATAAATCGATAGTGTTCAGGACACTGAAAATACTGCTATGTATGGACTTATAACTCCATATATTGTAAGAAAAATTGTTGAGCAGCAGTGAAGACAATATTGGAGAAAATCACCAATGCAAGGTCAATTTCTAGATCTATCATGTCTGAATGATCCTGGAAGGGGGTTGGTCTACATCTGTTATTTCCTTTAGAATTTTGGTTTACAATACATGGTTGGCTTATATAAGAGCAAAAATTACATCTCGAGGTACATAAAAGGATTCTAAGAATGTAGGAAAATGGAAAAACAAGTTCTTAATGAAGAACTATTTTATGATTTATCCTTCATGTAATGGTTACAATGAAATTCATGCATCTAAAAGAATAATAAATATTTATAACTCTGTGAGTATTGAAGTGTTGTTAAAAATAAGAAGGAAAATGTGAAATTGAGATAGATGAATCCAATAACTGTTCATGTGAATTAGCATCTTGAGAAGCTAAGAAGAATAGAAGTTGTAGTCAATTTCTATGTACTTAAACCCCTACAAGATGGCTGGCAGTGGTAGTATTTTTTTTTTTACCCTCTTCCAAATATTGTTTGATATTTTTCTATCATTGTTCATGTTATGTATACAGATAGACTAAATAACCCTATATTGAAATATTACCTGTGCAACTTTTTCATGGCTAAACGAGGAAGATAAATAAGTGTTTAACTTTAACCATAAGAGATTTAGTTACCCACAAGATATTGATCGGATTGACTTGTAAAACCGGCTGTTGGTATTTCAGGTCCTATTAATCCACTGATTCCATCCCCTACACATTAAAGTTAGGAAACTAGATCAAATGTACGCAAGTAAATTGAACAACCATGAAGATCAAAATACTCAAAATGAGAAAAACCTAAATAAAGTTTGTTAACAGGTTAGGTTCAACCCTTGAATTAGCATATGTTCAACAATAAACAAATCTCCATCAAATTGACAGCTTTATATTAACAACAATTAATAATAGTCTATAAATGAACAACTCTTTCAGTCATTTCATCAAACACCTTTTGATATATACTTGTTTTACCAGAAGATGGCCAAAATTATGAACCAAGAATGACCAAGATTAAGAAAGAGTAATGGGAAAATTGTATCTAAAACACTTAAAATTAACCAAAAATGACCAAGATTATCCGCAGATAATAATTATGGAAGAAATTTCTTGAAGCAGAAATCATAAAAGGGGCTAACAAATGATCGAGGAAAAACTTACTCTGTCTTAATTTTATAATCTTCATGTTACTGACTTTATTAGCAATTTTGTCATTTAAAGAGGCTAGGAAAGAAACTTACTCGGTTCACAAGTGACTACGGGCTACCTTCTCCCCATTTCCTCACCAACAATCGTCAACTCAGTTCACCTGAATTCAGTTCTCATGAAGTTATTATTATATGCACACCAATATTACTTCAATTTGTTCTCTTGCTTTGTTCTCTAAGACACCATAATTTGGTATGGTAGTTTATCTTCTCTCTTCTATCCTCAACATTCATTCTACCTCTCTCTCTAGCTATTTGTCTTCATTTTCATTCTTAATAGTTTTCTGACTCACTCTGTTTGCTTTCTTCTCCTCTGAGTATTTTTCTTTCGATGGAATTACCGGTACAGAACACATATAGAAACAGAGTCGATGCATTCAATTGGGTTTGCTGTAAAAGGACTAATTACAATATTACTACTCCTGGGTACATCTTGGAAGATGTTGATTTTGAAGCTAAACCATGAGAGATTACTACAATTGGGAAGGAAGAAGCTTGGTGGGAAAGAGAGAGGGTGAGAGCAATGGAATGTTGAGAAGTTGGAAAGAAACTGAAGGGGGGAATGAGGAGTCACTCGTTGTGGGAGAAGAAGAGTTTTGGGTATGAATCATCCGTTGAGATAGATGATTGAAGGGCTCCGATTAAAACAAAATTAATCTTATTGAATTTGAGAATTGTTTGAACGGGTCAGATTAAAAGAGAATGAATGTCCATGTCATATGTCTACGTGGCTGTACAATCAGCATCTAGGAACATTTATTTTGTCCTAGTCACAAGTATCTGTTTTGTATAATAGATATACTTTCCTTGGTGTTGTTGTGATTGTTTGTTTCATCTCATATAGATTTCATTTCAACATGGCAAAGATTACTCAAAGATTTTGAACCACCTAAAAAGTTCCAGTGTAAGGGCATCTCCAATGCAACCCTCAATCTTGGAAAGTTTGAGTGTCGCATTGGATTTTTAGAATTTTTTCTTAAGCTCTCTTAAATGCAAAATTAAATTTTGATCTCTATCTTTTGTTTGAATCATTCAGCGTGCCTCGGACTCTTGACTTGTAAGGTGGAAGATTATACTTCTTACCACTCCAATCGATAAAGGTTGTTGGCAATTTGAATTCCTATGATGATGTAGAGGTAGTTAAATAGAGATATCTCAAGAGGATACTCTATATCTAGAGTGTCTTTTTGAGATACCTCTAATTGTCCTACTCATCATTTTTTTTTTAATTTGAACCAATAGAATTCAAGTCTTTATATATTTTCAAAATAACTAATAATTTTTTTTATAAAAATAATAATACCACATATATTAATAAACACAAGTTTAGAGTTTTGCATTGGAGAGACAAAAGAATTAAGGATCTCTATCTAACACCTAAAACTAAGAACCTCACTAACACATACGATTGCTAGAGAGTTTTTAGAGTATTGCACCCCATATGCTCTAAGTTAGTACATTACTTGGGACAAAAATTTACATAATTTATGTCCCCTTTTAATTCTTTCATAACGATGGCACCTTTTTAATTACTATTTGCTATTCTGACCTTAAAATCTACTTTTATATTGAAAAATTAGAGTGACATGATTGCCCAAAATAATTGTTATCGTGGTAAAAATGGAAAACTCAAGATGCGAGCCACTTTGTCGAGCCTAATCACAAAGCTGGAGGGCTTGTTCTTTATTGGAAGCACCATATAAATCTCACCATTCTCTACTCTGACTCTAATATCATTCACGCTGACATCACAGATCCTAACAATGATAGTAAGACTTTTGTCTCGTGTTTCTATGATTGTCTTGTTGGAATCGGAGCCGATTTTGGATCAGTTCAAGTCGTCAAACTCAGAAACGAAGCACACCATTGCGTTCGTCTCGTCGAGCTCTTAAGTTTAGACTCAAGAATCACTCAAATCCGATTCCGGATGAATGAGATATTCAAGTTTAAAGTTTGATCGATTTTTGGTTGATTTAGGGACTAAAATCGCAATAAGGAAAAGTTGGTTTGGGGGCTATTTACGCAAAGAGGACACGTCCAGATCAGACGGCCCAAATCCCAGCCGACACGTCTGTTGCTAAAGAAGTGACCCGTCACTTTACTTTCCAACAGATGCGTCCCTAAAACCCAACAGAAGTGTCCCTTATGAATGCATCTATTCGAAACCTATTTATAGGACCCAAATCAACTCCAAATTTCAATCCGTTTTTTCCAGAGTGTCAAGCATTGTTAGAAGATCATATTAGAGTATGTAAGAGAAAGATTTTGTAGAATTTTCAAGGAGTTTCATAAGCAAGAAGTTTGGTCCATTTGCATAAGTCAGAGGTTAGTATACTTTCAAGTTCGACTGCTTTCTGATTCGAAGTACCATTGAATCGAAAGGTTAATCGTTGTATCCTGGGAGACAAACGCCGGTAACTGTTTGGTACTATACAGGGCGTCAATTGTCTTAAGGAAAGAGGAATACCTCGCCTCGATTAAAAAAAAAAAAAATTCTTCTTCTTCTTATCCTCCGATTTTTCTTTTTCTTTTTAGTCTATCTGATTTCTTAATCAAAGACATTCTGATTTTCCAAATCAGAAGTGTGTTGATTTTTTAAAGTAATAAATCAGTAAACACAGAAGGATACAATTCCTCTTTCCGATCTTAAATCGATAGTGAGATTCGACTACGAATCATCTGTTCTGGATAACAGACATTATCGGTTAGAAATACGAAAGATATTGAGTTGTTCTATTCCTTAGTTTTTCTCCATTAATTTGGAAAGAAAGTGTTTTTGATTGATTTACAAATAAAATCAAAGTAGTAACCAGTTTCACCAGTGATTCGGTTATAGACTCGCTGAGTCAACTCATTGAATCGGTACACCGAAACCAACAATCTTAAGACAATTTAATTACTTCGGTATACTGAACTAATTTTCTGTGTCAGAGACAGAAATAGAGATGGCAACAACTGGTGAAGCCATAACGAAAAGTGTTGGTCCTGTCCATGTCGAAAAACCGGAGAAGTTTAAGGGCATCGATTTTAAGCGATGGGCACAGAAGATGATGTTTTATCTAACCACTTTAGGGTTAGTAAAATATCTGACTGAAGACCAACCAGTCCTTCGAGAAGATGGAGATATCCAACATACTTCGGCCGTAGAGGCCTGGAAACATAGTAATTTTTTATGTAAGAATTACATTCTGAATTCGTTGGATGATGGGCTTTATAATGTGGATTGTGTGATTGATAGTGCAAAAGAATTATGGAACACACTACACAATAAATATAAAGCCGAAACTGCAGGAGTGAAGAAATTTATCGTTGGAAGATTTCTGGACTTTAAAATGGTTGACTCTAAACCAGTCATAACCCAAGTTCAAGAATTCCAAATAATTCTTCAGGAATTAAAGGCCGAATCATTGGTAACAAATGAAGCCTTTCAAGTCCGAGCAATGATTGAAAAATTGCCTCCGGGTTGGAAAGACTTCAAGAATTACCTTCGTCATAAAAATAAAGATATGAGCCTTGAAGAACTTATCCTCAAACTTCGAATGAAAGAGGATAGTCGTACTGCAGAGAAGAAGACAGAGAAGTCTTCAAATACTCCAAAAGTAAACGTCA
>BEHA01001493.1:58354-82822 GCA_002897215.1 Eschscholzia californica subsp. californica | reverse complement strand
GAGGACAAGTCAAGTTGAGGGGCATTTGCGCGAAGAGGACGCGCTCAAATCTGAACGGCCAGCGTTCATCGCGCGGGTTTGCGCCAGATCCGACATCTGGCGTTCACTCCGTGTTCGGGCACGCGTAAGGGTACATCTAACGGTCGGTTATTCATCTGTGGGACAGATTCGGTATGATCTGACGGATCAGATTCTGGCCGAGTTTTTGAGCTGAATCTGATGGCCTAAAATCCACCCGAAAATCCCAGTTATATAACCAACTTTTCTCAAAGAGTTGTGTCCCTAAAAACCAAGAGTTTTGTCCCAAAACTCTAGAGATGTGTCCCCAAAACACTAGAGATGTGTCCCAAACTAATGTGACCACTCAATTCCTATAAATACCAACCAAACCCACTTCATTCAATATCAATTCATTCTCTTCTCTTCTTCTCTTCTCTCCTAACAATTAGAAGTTCTGGTTTGCCTAGAATATCTAATTAAGGGAGTATTTCTAGAAGTTCTGGTTGGACTAGAATATCTAGAAAAAGGAAGAAAGAAATTTTAGAATGAAGTAATAATCATAGGTCGTCTAGAAAATCAATTCAATTCACTCTCTTCTTCTCTTCCCTTCTAACAATTAGAAGTTCTGGTTTGCCTAGAATATCTAATTAAGAAGTATTTCTAAGAAGTTCTGGTTAGACTAGAATATCTAGAAAAAGGTAGAAAGAAATTTCAAGTGATATTTGAATTTCCGAAGCAAATAGAAGATCATCCGCATTAGTCCAAGAGCTCATAATACTTACAAAGGTTCGTCCACTTTCAGAATAAAGAAGTATCATCTTAAAACTCTGAAAGGAAAGTCGTTGTATCCCGAAGGCATACACCCTAACGTTTGGTACTGTTACGGGGGTGTAAAATGTCTTAAGGAAAGAGAATTCATTCTTGGCTCGACTACACTAACACCTATCTCGGTTAGTCCGAAAGAAGGAATATTGATAAATTTTCAAAATTTGAAATTTAAGGAAAGAGAATTCATTCTTGCCTCGACTGTACTAGACACTTTTGCTGGGCGGGAATTTGAAATTTCGTTTCAAAATTTCGAAAAAAAAATTTTGTGACCGGGAAAGTATTTTATTTACTGGAATTTTTTTCTGTACTAGACACTTTTGCAGGGCTGGAATTTAAAATTTTCAAAAAAAATTGAAAATTTGGGCGGGAATTTGAAATTTCGTTTGAAAATTTCGAAAAAAAAAAATTTTGTGACCGGGAAATTAGTTTATTTACTGGAAATTTTTTTCTGTACTAGACACTTTTGCTGGGCGGCAATTTGAAACTTCGTCCAAAAAATTTGAAATTTTAGACGGAAATTTGAAATTTCAAAAAAAATTGAAAATTGGAATTTTTTGTGTATGGGAAATTATTTTATTTACCGGGAAGAGATGGTTTGCTAGGCGGGAATTTGAATTTTTCGCGTACTGGTAAATTATTTTATTTACCAGTCAGTTTTTTTTTCAGGAAAACGTCAACATTCCCGTCCAAGGGCAAGAGGGGGATAAAAAAAACTGACATTTGGACCTGCAACTAATTTTTGGGCAAGAGTGGATTTTTTTGGGTTTACCCCCCAGATTTTGGACCGTTGACTCAAAAATCCAATATATATATAGCTAGAATTAGTCATCCAAATTTGGGATAATAACCAAAATAAATGGTTATGTGCAGTACGTATGAGGTCTACGAAATGAGAACGTACTTGCAGTTGCAGAGAAGGATTGACTTAACCATATCTTCGAAAAGAGTAGGAGAGCGAAAAACTCTGCCGAATCCTCTCTCCTTGGCATCCTGATGCATCTCATGAAATTCCTTCATTTCTTTTTCGTCCTTCTATGAAATACGTAACATTCTTCTAACTTGAACCTAAATAATTATAAAGATAATATAATTAAACAGAACAATTAAGTAATATGGGCAATAAACTAGACAAGATATTAATATGTATTTACCAGTAATAATTGTTGTTGTTTAGGAGAGGGAGAAACATTTTTCCGATGAGTTCCTCCTACTAATACTTGGACAACTTTTAAAGATAGACAACTTTTACCGATCCTTAATAAACGAAACACCATCTTGTTCCAATTCAACCAATCCTTCGCTGTATGAAGTCTCATGGGAAAAGTTTTGGAAGAAACTCGATGTTGCTCCAAGAGTCCAAATGTTTATTTGGAGATTAATGATGAATGCCCTCCCAACGAAAGTGAAATCGCTAAAATATAACCAGCTGGAATCTAAACTATGTCAACTATGTTACGAGAAGGATGAAGACACTGATCACCTATTCATAGAGTGCAAATTTGCGAAAGAAGTTTGGTTTCGTTCACCACTCGGTTTTCGAGTTGAGGCAGGGAAAACAATTGTTGAAATACTCCAACATTGGATCAATCATAAAATAGAAGATGAAGGTGTTTAATTGAGTTTCTACCTATTGTGGTACATTTGGAAAACAAGGAACAAGAAAGTGTTTGAAAACAAAGTTCCACAGAGCATCAAGGTGATTAAAGACGCCATTAACATGTGGTCAGACTTTCAAAGGAGAGGAAAAACAGAAATTGGTCCCAGTATAGAGAACGAAATCATTGATGAGTCGAGCAAGACTTGGAAACTGTAAGAGAGAAGAAGCAGATAAGAAAGAAGAAAAGAAGAAGCTTAATTGAATTGGTTCATTTTACACTCTGTTTACACTTAGTCACATGTGCCAATAGTTTGTGTGTGTATAATTAGTTGGTTAGGTTAGTTAACTGTTAGTTAATGGTAGTTAAGAAGTAATTAGTCTTAACAAACTATAACCGACTTTCTCTCTCTAAGATTGATGAACTATATAACTCAATCTTTGTAATTGTTTTGGTTTAATGAAAGTGAATGATAATCTTACTTTCTTACATGGTACCAGAGCCCTAAGAGTTGAAGATCAAAATTGATTCAAGAAACCCTAAAATTGGGACGAGACCAAAATCGATCAAAAGGAGCTGAAACTTCCGTCATCAAAGAATCGGAGTATTCAGTCTTTCTAATTCGCAACTAAGAGATCACCTTCTGCATCATAGAATCAGAGAACTGATCTTATTCCATGGAACAACCAGAAATCATCAACAATCCTCAAATTATGAACCCTAATTTAGATCAAATTTCTTACAACGCTAATATAACAAGTCTGATTTCAACAAATTAAATTAGATGGTTCTAACTTTTTAATTTGGAAAGATCAAATCGAAAATGCATTAATTGGTAATGATCTTATGTGCTATATCGATAGATCTTATGAAGAACCACCACAATTGACAATGGTTGAAGGAAGAGATATTGTGAATCCTACCTATCTTCAATGGAGGAAGAATGACAGTTTTGTAAAATCATTCATCAAAGCCACAATTAGTCAATCGATAGCATCAGATATTCTGGGTTTGAAAACAACAAGAGACATCTGGAGATATCTAGAACAGATTTATCTTCAAGAATTCGAAGCCAAGAAGTCATCATTGAGGCATAAACTACAAACCATCAAGAAAGGTACATCTTCCATCTCTGAATACTTAAGTATGATTAAAACCCTAGCTGATTCCCTTGTAGCAGTAAATGATAGGGTTAGTGATGTTGAATTAACAAGAATAGCTTTACAAGGATTAGGTAAAGAATATTCACAATTTGTCATTACAATTCAAAATAGAGAAGGAATATTGAGTTTTGGTGAACTCAGAAGTAGATTAACTCATCATGAAGTCTGGTTGAAAGAACAAGACATGAATGATGAAAATGAATCCTACTTTGTGAAAAGATACCAGCCAAGAAACTCAACAAAACCCTCTTACAGATACCCAAATCAAACTCAGAATTCAGATGGTTTTCAACAAAGAAATCAATTCAGACATACCCAAAAACAAATATCATCTTCATCTCAACCAAGAAATGTATTTTTTGACTATACTACTATACCTTGTGGTATTTGCTACAAATGGGGTCACACAGCTAGGCAATGTAGGATGAGGTTTAAGGATTTCTCTGAGCCATCATCCTCAAACAAGTTACCCCAAAGAAATTTTGCAAATCTTCATTTGCAAGAATTGGAAGAGGAGGATGAGGATGAAGATGGGTTTTTGCCACAACAAGATGAAGAAGAAGAAGAGCAAGCTCATCTTGTCTATTGTAATGAAAATCAAGAGGTAGCCTATGCAGCAAACACATCTTGTCAGAACAAGAATGATAGCAAATGGATTGCTGACACAGGAGCTAGTAGTCATATGACTTATAGCAAAGGGAATCTCAATGTCAGTGAGCCTTACAAGGGTACCAATGGGGTCATGATAGGAGATGGGAAATCACTATCCATATCTAACACAGGAGAGGCAAATATGAGTTCTGGTTCAGCCTCCTTTCAGCTCAAAAAGGTACTCCATGTACCAACCATTCAAAAAAACTTACTTTCCATTTCGAAATTCACAAAAGAGAATTTCTGCAGTGTTGAGTTCTTGCCATGGGGCTTTCTAGTCAGAGACTTGTGGTCTAAAGAGGTCCTTGCTGATGGACCTATGATAAACAACCTTTATAGCATTGATCTCACACTAAACCCTTATGAAAAACCTCAAGATAGCATTGAGGAAGCCTATTCTGTGACAGCATCTGCTCAAACCTGGCACAATAGGCTAGGACATCCTTCAAAAGATATCATCTTGAGCTTGGGAAAAAGAAAAGAGAATAAAACTGAGTTCAAGAGACTTCATGTCCTTATGTAACTCTTGTCAACTAAGTAAGAGTCATAAGCTACCATTTTCTACCTCAGATAGTACCTCCTCTGGTCCACTACAACTAATCCATTGTGATATTTGGGGGCCATCACCTGTCACAACAAGGTCTGGGATAAGGTACTATATCTTATTCATGGATGACTTTAGCAAGTTCTTTTGGATATATCCCCTTAAGCTCAGGTCTGAGAGTTTGAGTTGCTTTCAAACATTTCAAAGACATTATGAGAGGCTATTCTCCACATCCATCAAGATATTCCAAAGTGATGGTGCTCCTGAACTATCTAAAGGAGACTTCAAAGCTCACTTGACAAAGTGTGGTATACTCCTTAGAAGTTCCTGTCCCTACACACCTGAACAGAATGGAGCTGCTGAGAGGAAGAACAGACAGATTACATCAGTTGGGAATTCCTTGCTATTTCAAGCTTCAATGCCCAAAAGTTTCTGGTTTCATGCTTATGACACAGCAAGCTATATTATAAATAGAACCCCAACCAAGGTACTTTCTTATTCCACACCTTATGAAGTTTTGTTCAATAAAAGTCCTGATTACTCAATGCTTAAGGTGTTTGGCTCCTTGTGTTATCCATATTTAGGAAATGTGAAGCATGATAAACTATCTCCTAGGTCTGTTAAATGTGTGTTTATAGGTTATAGTACAACTCATAAGGGGTACAAATGCTTGGATATGTCATCTCATAAGGAATATGTATCTAGGCATGTTATATTTGATGAGTCTTCCTTCCCCTTTGCTGACATTACTGCACATACTCCTTCACAAAGCCAAGATAACACTACTTCCTATCAAATCTTTCAACTACCTGTGCTTAATCCAAGTTCAAATACATCTATTCCTTCTTATCATAGTAGCTATTCTCAAAAAGACCAGGAGCTATCCTCTGCTATATCCTCTTCACCAAGTCCATCTCCTGATTCATTAGAACCTAGTTCATCTCATGATTCATTAGAACCTTCTCACCATACTCAGGAAATACCCAATTCTCTTTCAGAGGTTGCTCCTCCTATTCTCACTAATAAGCATCCTATGCAAACTAGACTGAAAAGTGGGATAGTTAAACCTAAGGGAATTCCTGATCATGTCTCACATTTTACCACTCCTCATGCTTTCCATACTTCTTATATTGCTGCCATCTCTTCTATTCCTGAACCCAAGACCTATAAGGTTGCTTCTCAGGATAAGAATTGGGTTCAGGCTATGCAATCTGAATATGAGGCTCTAGTTCAAAATAAAACATGGTCCTTGACACCTAGATTACCCTCTATGAATGTCCTAGGATGTAAATGGGTTTTTAAGGTCAAGTACAATTCAGATGGGTCTCTTGAAAGATACAAAGCAAGGTTGGTTGCTCAGGGATATAACCAACAAGAAGGTATAGATTATCAAGAAACTTTTAGCCTTGTAGTGAAAATTCAAACTGTGAGAGTTACTCTTACATTAGCTATGACTCATAAGTGGTTTATACAACAACTTGATGTGTCAAATGCTTTCCTCCATGGTGATTTGAGTGAAGTGGTTTATATGAAACAGCCTGCTGGTTTTGAGGATCCTCAATTTCCTACTCATGTCTGCCAGCTCCATAAGTCTCTCTATGGTCTTAAGCAAGCTCCAAGAGCTTGGTTTACAAGAATAGCATCCTATCTGCATCAATGGGGTTTCAAAAGGAGTTCATCTGATACATCTATGTTTGTGTTTTATCTAGATGGACAGATTCTCATTTTTCTCCTCTATGTTGATGACATCATTCTCACTGGCTCAAGTGAGTTCTTAATGAAAAAGCTAGTGACTGATTTGAGACATGAGTTTGCTATGAAACAGTTGGGTACACTTCATTATTTTCTGGGTATAGAGGTTCATTATCATAGTTCCTCCCTTGAATTGACTCAGACTAAGTATATCTCTGAACTTCTTCATAAGTCTGAGTTGCAAGATAGTAAGCCAAGTTTAATACCAGTGTCTCATGGCAAGAGAGCTTCTAAGTTTGATGGGGAACCAATTGAAAATCCACTTTTTTATAGGAGTATGGTTGGAGGGCTTTAGTATGCAACCATGACAAGGCCAGACATTGCCTTTGCTGTGAACTATCTTGCTCAATTTATGCAGGAACCTAGCACTACTCATCTCATCCTGCTCAAGAAGGTCTTAAGATATTTGAAGGGAACAATTGGTGCTGGTATAAGAGTTGCCCCTGGAAATGTTAGTTCTTTGTCTGGTTTTTCAGATTCAGATTGGGGTAGTTGCCCAGATTCTAAGAGATCAACAAGTGGTTACTGTGTTTTCCTGGGTTCTACTCTCATTTGCTGGTCCTCTAAGAAGCAATTGGTGGTTTCAAGATCTTCTACAGAAGCAGAGTATAGAGCTCTTTCCTTAGCTATCTCTGAGATGTTATGGGCTTCTTACTTGCTAAAGGAGCTTCATGTAGAAGTACAGATGCCTATGACTATCTTTTGTGATAATATGGGTGCAAAATACCTAGCATCTAATCCTATTCTTCATGCCAGAACCAAACATGTGGATATAGATTTTCACTTTATCAGGGATTTGGTGTTTCAAAAGAAGCTTGAGGTTAAGTTTGTGGCTTCTGAAGATAACTTGGCTGATATTCTTACAAAAGGGGTTCTTTTCTCCACTCTCAAGTCCATCAGAGACAAACTCATGTTTGTTCCTCTTTCGAAACATGAGTTTGAGGGGGGGTGTAAGAGAGAAGAAACAGATAAGAAAGAAGAAGAGAAGAAGCTTAATTGAATTGGTTCATTTTACACTCTGTTTACACTTAGTCACATGTGCCAATAGTTTGTGTGTGTATAATTAGTTGGTTAGGTTAGTTAACTGTTAGTTAATGGTAGTTAAGAAGTAATTAGTCTTAACAAACTATAACCGACTTTCTCTCTCTAAGATTGATGAACTATATAACTCAATCTTTGTAATTGTTTTGGTTTAATGAAAGTGAATGATAATCTTACTTTCTTACAAAAACCACCACAATCTGATAAACTAAAGATCAACGTCGATGGGGCACACAAAGAGGTTAAAGGGGTTGCAGCTGCTGTTATTAGAGATGAAAATGGTGAGTTTATAGCAGCAAAAGCAATGTGGTTTGATACTAATTATCCTATAGAAACAGAAGCTCAAGCAGTTCTAGTGGGGATAAAGCTAGCGATTCAGCTGAACATAAAGGAAATAGAGTTAGAAAGTGATGCGATCAATGTGATCCAAGCTTGTACGACAGAGAGGGGCTTGATCCCTTGGAAAATAAAGAACCTGATTACTGAGATAAAAAGAGAAGCTACAAAAATTGAAGCACTCACATTCCGACATATTCCGAGAACCGCAAATAAAGTCGCTCATGCTCTAGTTAAGAATGCTTTAGAGTTCAACATTTGTAAACAATGGAGGGAGACAGAAGTCCCATCTTGCATTGTTAGTCCATTAAGATTCGATAAAACTAATATTGTAATCGACAATCCTATTAATTAATAAAAGGCGACAGCCGCTCTTCATCAGAAAAAAAAACTATTGTTATGGTGTTGGTGCTGAGAGATAGAGAGAGTGATGGTGAGAGAATTATGATTATCATTGGTGGCAGGGATATGAAATGGACGTTGTAGTGTTTTGGTTGAAGGGTTCCAAATGTTAGGTGCCATCGTGAAGAAGCCATGGCTGCAAACTACCTTCTCAATATCGAAACTGGTTCTAGTCCGTAGATTCAGAAACATCGGCATACTAATTTAATTGACCTGGTTAAGAATATGAAGGTTCAACACTTCAACGTTAGACTTTATACACAATATTAGGACTAATTTGATTAAAAATTATACAATTCTAACTAATATTTACTTGGTTACCTAAACTAATAATTCATATTACTTCATTTTTTGTGTCAATACTTGCTAGTCAAATAGGGAGCTCTTTTTTATAAGTTAGAACTGAAATGGTATGCCTTTATGGCTTTTGGCTTCGCTGATTTGACTAGAAATGTGAAAAATAAGATTTTAGGTTAGATACTTTTTGGGATTGATGTTTTGGGGGAAATAAGGAAATTTTTCGAGGTAGACAGTTTTAGGTGGAAATAATTTCTTTTTTTGTTTCCTCCAAACACTACCCACTTTTGATGTTTTTTAATTTTCTTCTCTTCCCACCACCATCAACTCCGATAAAGAAACCAAAACTAGCTCCGACGGAGGGACCAAAACTGACTCCAACAACCATCTCTCCCTTTCTCTCTCTGTCTTCTCTCATTCTTCCCTTCTCTTTCCACTTTCTTCTATGTTTTGGTGAAGGGTCAGAACCCTCGTCTGGTTTTCCAGACGAATGCTCGTCTTGGAAGGAGTGTTTGGTGAAAGTTTTTTAGGGTTTTCACCTTCTTTGTGGGAACCTTTTTTTTGTCCTAAACATCAACCTTTGTGGGAATCCAAAAACCAGTGGTGTTACAATAGGAAAATAAGTAGAAGGACTGACGTATGGTTTTTGTTTAAGAGTGGACTTGAAACCCTCCTTTTTGGGTATTTTCTTTACAAAGGACCCCAAGCCCCATTAAAATTTCCCTTCACTGACAGAAATAGAACGAAAGAAAGAGGGGATGGTGGGGGAAAAAATGGTGGTGTTTTGAAACCCTCAATCAACACCACCATTGGAGATGAATCAACAACAGTACTCTAGAAGAAGAGAAATAAAATGTTTGTGAAATCATCAGCAGCAAAAGGGGGATCGTCATATTTAGTACAATATCTTCCCCTTCTTTTGATAAGTATAAAGTCTAACCATTGATGAAATTCTTACTGCTTTCCAACAAATCCTCCCTCCTCCTAAGGATTTCTTCGTCCCTTCATAGCAAGAAAAGAAAAAGAAAGAATCAATCCAACCAAAACTCTGTTCAAATTCCAGAGGAAGTTAGTAAATACTATTTCACCTTATTTCAGTAATACTGGCAAGCAGGTGATTCTTCTTCTTCTTCTTGTTCTTTTAATTTGTTTAATTAACAGTATTGTAGATTACTAGGAAGAGTATGACGTTGGTATTAAGTACATGAAATGTATTTGGAGGGGAGACCAAACATCCAAATTTTGAAAATAGAGACACTCGGTCATCCCAACCATTAAGTAGGTCTGATTCTTTTACTACTTATTTATAGGCTATAGCATCCCAACTTCAGTCATTACCAAACCTCAAACTCTCTCTCTCTCTCTCTTTCTCTCTACCTCCTCTAATGGCTCCTAAACCCAGTCTACTTTCAGAAATAC
Organism: Eschscholzia californica subsp. californica; assembly: GCA_002897215.1. NCBI lineage: Eukaryota > Viridiplantae > Streptophyta > Magnoliopsida > Ranunculales > Papaveraceae > Eschscholzia > Eschscholzia californica. The sequence goes on along the minus strand of BEHA01001493.1, from coordinate 72,794 downwards.
AACCTCAAACTTCGATGTTCTCTTTTAGTAAACTTTGTGGAGAAATGGTGATTGGAAGCGGCGGTGGTAGTTTGGAAGAGAAAGAGTGAGTTTCTTTTGTAATGATTACATTACTAATATTAAAGTGATATGTAGTTATTGTGTAATCTAACATATATGTAGCATAATTCATGGTGATAAAATGGAAAGTAATATCATGGAAGTTGGACAGATGAAATACAATAAACTTTCAAATATTTTTTGTTACATTTCATGTTGATGTATCAATGATTTGGTTTTGTTTGACTGTAATAGTGGTGTAGATAATGGTGGTGTTACAAAGGTTACAAGGAAGAGGAAGAATCGTGAAGCTAAGAAAGATGGAGAAGTTGATGAGCCGAAGGCAAGGTATTATTTTACCTTTCATTTCTTGATTTTGCTTGCTATTGTTGGATAAACAATTTTTTTGATTTCTAATCTTTCTTTATTTCTTAACGAAGGTACAAGGATTCGGAAGAAAAGACACTCATTATACCTACAACAGAGCAAATGAACGGGAAATCTGCCTCTAACTCGAATAAGATTAATGTTAAAAAGTCGGAACGGTATGTACTGACAATCTTTGATTTGGATTCACTAGTTCATCACTATTTTGTTTTATTATCTGTTTTACTATATAGTGTCTGCAATATCAGTGTGCCCACTGAGGGTAGCAGTAGAGAGAAAGTGACTTTCGCAAAGCAATGGGAGGTTAAAGATAATCGAGGTTTTAAGGAAGGTCGAGAAAGGTATGATAACAACAATGAAATAAAAGAAAGGAGCAGTTTCAAGCTATGTAGTTGGTCTCAGCCGTCTCGGCCGAGAATCTCGGATCCCGACTCGGTCTCGGCCCTCTCCCGAGACGAGACTCAGCCACGACACCGAGTTAGGGTTTAGCTGAGAATCTCGGGTGTCTCGGCCGAGATAGACTGAGACCTAGACCGAAAATCAGACAGCATCATTTAATTTCTTGGAACTTTTTTGGGAAACTTTAAATTCTAATTGTACACTATTAGTTATTACCTTTTTTAACTACTTATTATGTTCCCAATCAATCTAAGATAAGTAACAATACTATTATGTAGATATTTTAGGTCTTTTGCCTGGTACAAACTTCAAAAATTCTATGGAAACTTAGAAAATTCTAGTAGATTAAAATACAGTATTTTTATTATGATAAAGATTTTGTTTATTATGAATGATTGAAGTAGTTTTTAGTTTAAAGTCTAGAGAATTATGAGGTAATGAAGAGTCAGGTAATTAAGCTTATTACTTGGTACTTATTAGCTGTACATGTGGTCTCGGCCGAGTTTCTCGGTTCGTTTCGGCCTTCGACTGGACCGAGACCGAGGCCAACTACATAGGTTTCAAGATTAGCAGATTAGTGATCTTGTTAATAAATTGCTAAGAATGTGTTTGTTTATCAACAGTAAATCTTTAAATGTTTTTGTTTATCAAGCAGTGAATAATCTTCATCTTTAGAAAGACGATGAAAAATTTTGAAGCAGAAAATGTGAAGTAATATGTTACATATTATTCCATTGTTTTATAATAATATTAATTCTGGTAAATAAATTCTTTTTAATACATAGTTTCAATCTGTCTTTATTTATTATTGAAGGAATAAGTACCAAGACATAGATGTACCGATTGAATGTAGAGGAAAACTAATGAAGGAGAAATCTGCCTCCAACTCCTCAAAGTGGACTAATGGTGGAATATCGGAAAGGTTTGTACTACCATTTTTTATTTACATGCACTATATATATATATGCCCATTAGTATTTTGTTTTATTATTTGACTTACTATTTGAGTCTGTAATATCAGTGCTCTCAGGGAGGCTCGAGCTCGAAAGAGGTTGATATATTTATTGACAGTCCGAAAGTCTGATAGGACTAAGGATGGTGTAAGTATTACAAATAGAGAATGTCTGAAAAGGTATAATGACGACATTATCGCCAACATTTGTATAACATACTGACAACATTTTGTATGAATTGATTAAAAAAAGTGTATTTTATTCTGTTTAACAAGCAGTGAAGCTCTGCAAGGTTGTGTTAGTAGTGAGTCCAAAACATCGAAGAAAGAGAAAATAGAGTAAGACTGATATTCGTACGCTGTTCATATTTTACGACTAATATTCATCTAATTTTAAAATCTTGTTCAAGAATGGTAATAACGTTTGCTTTGTTACAAGCAGGGAAGCTGTAGAAGGTGGTGTTAGTCATGAATTAAAGACTCCGAAGAAAAGAAAATCAGAGTAAGACCATATACTGTTTAATTTTTTATGACCAATTTTCATTTAATAGATCGAAAGTCATGTTGTTCAAAGGAAATAAATGTGTTTTTTGTGTTGGTTAAGGGGCAGTGATGCTGTAGAAGAAGGTGGTGTTACTTCTGAAATGAAGACTTTGAAGAAAGAAAAATCAGTGTAAGATAAAATCTTGAATTAACCACGATGGAAAATATCATATAAATTTATTTGTATCAAGTTGTCATAAGATTAGCAAATTGTCCACTTCGTGCTTACACTGTTTATTTGATTTATCACTGGTGGGTGGAAGCAGCATAACTACTGGGGTTCCTGCTCTGGTGAAACCTCGTAATGCGTTTGAGACGGAATTACATGGGAAGCTGAAGAAACCGAAAAAGCAATGAGTAGGGCTATGAAGAGGTAACCCTTCTTTTTGCCGTTACAAACTCTTTTTAATATTCAATGATTTTGTGTGGTATATAATGCAATTATAAATTATAATTGGGTTTGTTTGATAATATATCATTTGGTAACTAAATATCTAGTTTTGTACGCAGTAATGGCCAAAAGAGTCATGAACAGCATGAAACCGTATAAACGTAAAGGAGACTGCAAATACTATCAAATAAGACACCAAAGTAATAGAAAATCTTATATCCTAGGTGGAAGCTAATACGGGAACTCCACTGATATTAAAATTGTAGGACTTCCTCTAGACTTCAGGCTGCTACCTAATTAGTTCACATTGGATACGATTGACACATGAACTTGAGGCGTAAAAAGAAAGAAACATGGTTTGTATAGTATGTGCAGGGGTTTATAACGATTTCATTTCTAATACCTGCCTTGAATGTCCAAATCTTTTGTTTATTGATTCTTAGTAAAGTCTTAGCGATTTCAAAGGGTAAGGGATAGCTAAGTTACTTGCTATCCCTTTCTAAGTAGTTGATATCATAACTGTATATTGCCTCGTCTAGAGGGCATAATCATATCTGTAGGAGTTATATAAGAAACTAATCACTAACTGATGATGTTTTGGAATATCAGCTTCCTGGTGATCAACGATAAATTGGTGATAGTTGAATGTGATACTATATTACTATTATTATGTACAAGAACTCTCTTTTATATGTGAAATTTTGTTTTGAAATACATCCTTCTGCCACTTCCATGTACCAAAACACAAATACTTGTGCGTGTTAGTTAACTGGACCTGTAAACACGAACTTATTATGAAGCTACAACTTGTAAGATGATTTTGATGTTTTGCTCTTATAAACAATGTAAATAGAAGTTTTGACATGTTTGTATATTGACCATGAACTGAATTTCGAAAAAGTTAATAAACTAATAGCGTTCTTTGTTTTCTTTTGTGTGTATGACCACGGGGGTAGGATGGAGCTCTGCTGCGATGATGGTATGTTATTGGTGTTTCTACCTTTTGCTGCCGCACAATACAAAAAGAAGGGATGAGAGGATGATGTTAGTAGTTTATTTTAGACAGAATTTTATGTTATGTTGAACAGTTTATTTTAGACAGAATTTTATGTTATGTTGAACAAGTTCTCTAAAAATGTGTGTTTGAATTTGTGCTTTTTGAATGGTATTGAAGAAAATTTTCTAATTTCGGGATACCACCAATTATTTTTAGTGGACGTTTTTAGGAGCCAGGGGTGGATCTACATAGGGGTGAAGGGAGGCTATAGCCAGGCGTCAACCTTATATAGATCATATGTACATTGAAAACTTGCTGCTGAAACTTTGATTGAAAATAGGCAAATAAATTTGTTTAGTGCAGTGGTGTTGTATGCGGTCTTCCACTCTAGTGACTCGAGGTCGAATGCCAGTTCTTACAAAGTTCTCGGAAGTTTATTGGTCAATTGTATTCAATTAGCTTAATTTAGTTCTTGTAATCGTCTTTAATTTTCTTTCTTTTTATTCCTAACGAACGACATGTCGAGTTGGACTAGATCATCGTTAAAAAATATATCTAAATTTACTGAATTTTTTTTTTTGATGGAGATAAATTTACTGAAAATGAGTCTTCATAAAGAACAAACATAATAATGATATAGGAGTATATGTTTGAAAACAATTTAGGTAGGGTCACAGTACGTAAGTACCAGGTTATGTAATTTTAAGTTTAACAAAAAAAAGGTTATGTAATTTTTTTTCGTCACTACAAATATTTGTTAGTTTACGGTGTAGTGTAGTTTTAGTTTAATATACATATGGACAAAATTTTTTGTGAAACGTAAGTTTGAAATTATTTAAGTTTAGTTTTAAGCTTTTTCAGCTTTACGCTCCCCTGAAAAGAACTTCTGATAGAAAAACTAATAAATTTGCGGGCTACCAAATTTTGGGTGATTTTTTTTTTCTTTTTGCTTTTTCCAAGTCATTTCTCAATGCTAGAAAGAGTTCTCATCAAACTATCGTTGCCGGTGACTTTTGATGTTCTCTCTTGCCCTTTTTCTCTCTCGTTTCATTTCCTCTCTGTGCGGTGTTCCCTGATTTGACTAGAAGTTGAAAAACAAGATTTTGGGTGGAATATTTTGCGGGAATCCAAAAGGCTTTGAAATTAGAAATTTTTCAGGGAAACAAATTTTAAGGGGTTTTTTCTTCCATTAAAAGTTGCCAGTAATGGCAGTTTACCGACTACCCTTGCCACAATGGATAAGAAATGGCAATTGAAATTGTTTTCCCCTAACAATTAAAAGATAAACTTGCCAACTAAAGTTGATCAATTTTTGACAAAATCTGTACAGCCCGGAAAATATTTTGATTTACCCCTTAGAAAATATTTTTATTTAGCCAAACTGCTAGCCATCCAAAAACGATTGGTGAGTTGTTTTCGTTTCTTGTCTTAATTTTACATCTATTACCATCCTAGTAGAGTTTTTGGAGTATAACAGAGTGGTATAACTGTAAAAATGAGGAGAAAATGTTGGTATGGGAAGAAGATCAGATTCACCAATATCGATACATTATTATCATATTAACCATTACCAATTGTTATTGAGGGAGGATGAAGTTGGTAAGGGTGGTGGTTTCCAAATGATTTAGTTCTTCTTCTATTTTGCCTTATCGTAGGAGGCTAAGGATTTCTTCATCGCTTTTCTCCGAAATCCGATACCTTTGCCGGCATCAAGCGATATTTTGGGACCGACAGTTTGGTAGTTCTTCATTAATAGTGTGGAATCATGATTCGTCCATTGATGAAGATCGACGATTCCTTGTTTAAAAAACTATGAAAAATATAACGAATTGACATCTAACTATCAATCCATAGTCCACGATCCAACCAATTGCAAGTGCAAGCAAGAAGATTTAGTGAGTGCTTCTACAAATTAAATTCAGTTTGACAGACTCGCACGCTCACCATTTTTTTTCTTGGTTCATCATTCCTACTTATATTTTAGTATAATAAAGTTTATGATCTTTAGGGTCCTCTCATTTGTGATCTTTAGGATCTTTTCATTTTGTGACTTTAGGGTCTTTCATTTAGTTTGTGTCATGTTGTATTCATTTTCCTTCATGTTGTACTTTACATTTATAAGATCTATGGTGTAATTTATTTATGTAAATCCCATGTTGTACTTTAAGGAGTCAAAAATCTCAAACCATGTAATATTATATATTGATCTCCTGTATATGATTTCTTACGTATGAATGAACATTCTAATTTTTTTTTTTTTGTTGTTGCTGAAGGGTATGAATATTCTGATTGAATTAAAAAAAACACCGTGTGGAGTGTGGAAAATGGACCTAACCATGTTTTATGTATAAGATTGGACTTGAACCCTCCTTTTTGGGTTTTACAAAGGACCCAACCCACATGACCTTTACAAATTGAGTTATTTACTTTTTGACTCTCTAGTTTATTATTAGCTTCCTTCTTGGTCTTCTATTTTTCGTAAACTCAAATTGACCCTTTTTTTTTGAAACCGTCAATTAACTTTAACACCTAATTTCTTAGTTTCATAATTACCCTTCTTCCAGAAAATATTTCTTACCAAACCCTATTCCGTGGCGATTTGCATTTACCAACAAGTTGTCATTTTTTATTCGGCGGCGACGAAATAAACCGAGATATTAGTCGAGAAAGCATAGTAAAAAGATACTACCTTGGAAATATTACCATCAATCTCTTGAATTATGGAGACATTCTTTGTAAGACTATCTGGAATTTTTCGATTGGTGATCTCGTTAACTTGTTGAATCAAAATCAATTTTTTTATATAGAACCGTTCAATATCAACGAAAGCTTTTACTGATCATCTTCTATACATCCCGATCTTGTCCTTCTTCTTCATCTTCTCCATCAGGGATGATTTTTCTTGTCTCATCTCCGTTGTTAGGGCGGCGCCCTGCAGCGGGCTCGACAGTTTGAATGGTTTTCGGGTGGAGGTTGTCTAGATCGTCGTTATCCATGCTCGATCATTATGGAAGGATTTAAGAGTAAACGGATCAAATAGACCTATATTCTTTTCTCCCTCTATCCCTGAAGAGAGAAAATTAAATTTGGTTAGAAACTTGGTTCATTTGTATATACTTTGCAAGTTTTTCCTCCCATATTAGTTTTGATTACTAGTTTTTTCTATCTTTGATTCAATGACATTATATATTTGATTTGCACCAACTGGAGCTCGTGTTTTGTTTATGCAATTTAGGGCAAAATTTTAAGTTTTTCAGTTATAGATCATGGAGGACCACTGAAAGTACTTGTTTCAATTTTCCACTTTAAAGTGAATAGTTAGATAGTATTTTGAAAGGGGATTTATATTCTTTTCAGATCTTAGAAAATATGATATCAAACCATACAAATCAGATCTTATAAATCTATATCAGAAAAATTTGCATTTTGCTAGTCAATTAGTGTTTCCCAATTCCTCATGTTATAGTATTGGTTTTGGAGTTAAAAAGATTTGGAAAAAGAGGTTAGAGAGAGAAGAAGAAGAATTAATTTAGAGGAAGGGTAATAAGGGAAACAAAAAAACTAGGTGTTAAAGTTAACTGACGGTTTTATTAAAAGGGGGTCAATTTTGAATTTATGAAAAACATGGGTCCAAAACGGAAGCTGGTCATAAACTAGGGCGCCAAAAAGGAAGTAACTCTTAAAATTGCGTTTTTGAGTTGGAGGACCAAATATTAGTGGGTTAATAAGGTTCTCTTCCACCATAGATGAAATATGAGGTGCAGGTCCAAATTTCAGCTTTTGTGGTATCCCAAGTAAAAAGGTGTTTTGGAAGTTGTGTTTTTTTTTTCTCTTTTTACCCTTTTCAAATCTCTCTCTGCATTTTCTTTCTCTTTCACATTTCTCATTCTCAGTTTCTCTCTCAACTTAATGGGAGATTTACTTTCTCTCTCTAAAATATCTCCACTTAAAACCTATTGCTCATCATCTTCTAACCTGATTCAACTTAGAGTTACAAATTGTTGGCAAAAGTATATAATTGTAAAACACTAAATAAATTTCTAATCCAAATCATGAAGTAAAACAAAACCTCATCTTTTTTTTCTCTTAATGTTTTTTCCATCGATTTACTCAGTTAAAAGAGTTCAGACCTTAGTTTCTTCTTTCTTGATTGAAGACTGATTAATCAATTTTAAGATCAATTGATAACACCAGAAACTTGTACGAAACTAAACTCAACTTCAAAGTTGAACCACATCTTCTTCTTCTTCTCTTCAAAGCCTTAGATTTACTTTCTCTCTCTAAAATAACTTAATATGAAAAATAAATAAAACTTTAAAGATAGCGAAAATAGGAAAAATCTGGAGAGAAATTCCAAACTGGAAAAGAATTCTCGGTACAGAAAAAGAATAAAAATAAGAAATATGAAGAGAGAGAAAATTCCCAGGCTAGTACATAAAATAATTCCCGGTACACAAGAAAATTCTCAGTACATAACTAAATGACCAGTACATAAAACAATTCCCGGTACACAAGAAAATTCTCAGTACAAAAGTGTTTAGTAAATAACCAAATGGCTAGTAAATAAAACAATTCCCGGTACACGAGATAATTCCTAGTACAAAAGTGACCTAGAAATATAAAAAAATTGTATAGTACATAAAACAATTTCCGGTACACAAGAAAACTCCAGTAAAAAATGTTTAGTAAATAACCAAATGACCAGTACATAAAACAGTTTTCGGTACACAAGAAAATTCCCAGTACAAAAGTGTTTAGTACATAACCAAAGGCTAATAAATAAAACAATTCTCGATACACAAGATAAATCTCAATACAAAAGTGTCCTGTAAATAAATAATTTCTGATACACAATAAATTATCATATATCGTACAGTTACAATATTTTGTAAATAAATAATTTCCGATACAAGATAAATCTTAATGTAGGTTACAGACTTGTACATGGTACATTTCCTAATTTACAGTACATTTTCTAATTTACTGTATATTCCAAAATGTGAGTACATTAGATTATGCACATTTCTAAATGTAGGTTGCGAACTTCTATACGGAGTACATTAGACAATGTACTGCACATTTCAAAAACGACATGAACTTACGGTTGAAATATCACCAAAACATAATTTTTCAACATATACATTCGTGTGCAATACACATGTCTATTAGTAAATAAGCAAAAATACAGTAAATGTTACAAAATACGGTAAATTGTTTCACTAAAATTATTTATGTTTTGGAAGAAATGTATATGACATTTGATTATAAATGGAATGAAACCTGAAAAAAAAAATATAAATCTGTAGATAAATTTGAAACTTGAAAGACTAATATAAATAGAATGAAATATTTGACAAAAAATAATGCAACATCTATCCAAAAAAGAAAAGAACTTTGAGATTTTAAGAAAATATCATACCTAAAATAAAAGAAAAAAATTACAAAGAGAGAAAGTATTTAAAGTACATTTCCTAATGTGGGGTACAGACTTGTAAAAGGTACATTTCCTAATTTACAGTACATTTCCTAATTTACTGTATATCCCAAAATGTGAGTACATTAGATTATGCATATTTTCAAATGTAGGTTGCAAACTTCTATAGGAGTACATTAGAAAATTTACTGCACATTTCAAAATGACATGAACTTACGGTTGAAGTTTTACCAAAATATAATTTGTCAACATATACATTCGTGTGCAATACACGTGTCTATTTGTACATAAGCATAAATACAGTAAATGTTACAAAGTACAGTAAATTGTTTCACTAAAATAACTTATGTTTTGGAAGAATTGTACATGACTTTTGATTATAAATGGAATGAAACCTGAAAAGGGAAATATAAATCTGTAGATAAATGGAATTAAAAATTTGACAAAAAATAATGCAACATCTATCCAAAAAAGAAAAGAACTTTAAGATTTTAAGAAAATACCATACCTAAAACAAAAGAAAAAAACTCACAAAGAGAGAAAGTATTTAAAAAGAGGAACAAAAATATATTTGTAGAAAGAGAAAGAATTTATTTTAGATTTGAGAGAGAGAGAGATGGAGAGGATGACTGTGGATAATAGAATGTAGAGAGAGAAAGTGGAGAATAAAGTGTAGAGAGAGAAACGTGAAAAGCCGGACTTTTTTATGGCATTTCTGTAATTTCGGGGTGGCAATTTGTGTAAATAAGAGTAAAAGTTTCCCTAGTGTTGTAATTTCCCACCATCACTTGATTATTGGACCTGCTCCTCATTCCTTGTGTGCAGTGGGCCTGCTTCTCTTTTTGGAGAAAGGAATGGGCCTTTTGCCCAACCCCTCCTTAAAATTCCCCATTCTCTTGGGTGTTATATAGAGAAAGAGAATGAAAGAAAGAGGGGATGGTGGGAAAATGGAAAACAATGGAAGAAGAACGGTCTCCTCTACCTGCACAACAAGGAATAATAAGAAGAGGGAGAAGAAGAAGAAGATCAAAATTGACAAAAATGAATCAAAAATAGTGGTGGTTTCTCCTTACTTTCCCATCCCTTCTTCATCTCATCATACTATTGTTGTTAAACCCTCAATCAACACCATTAGAGATGAATCGACAATAGTCCAAAAGAAAGGGAAGAACAGAAATAGGATGGCTGTGAAATCATCCGCAGCAAATGGGGAATCATCAGATTTGGTAATGTCTTCCTCTTCTTTTGATATTTCAACTCCTCAAAAGAAAGATAACAAATCAAAACAGAAACCACTCGAAGATTCATCACCACCACCAACAACAACAACGACATCAGATAAGTATAAAATCTTACCCTTGGACAATAGCAATTCAAGTAATAGAAGAACATTTGATGAAATTCTTAGTGCTTTCCGATACTCCAAGAAATCCTCTCATGGATTTCTTGGGGATAGGAGTAAACCTGAAGAAAATGTTGATGTTAAAATACCTGTAGTAGTTGGATCAAATCTAGACGAAGAGACATTGACAGAGGAGAAGATAGTTGACAATCTTTCTCTTCATAGCAAGAAAAGAAAAAGAAAGAATCAATCCAACCAAGACTCTGTTCGAATTCGTGTTGTTTCCCCTTATTTTCATAACAAAGAAGAAAAACAAGTTGATCTCCAACAGATAGAGGACAAAAAAAAGAAGATTTGCAGAAGAAAGGTGGTAGTTTCTCCTTACTTCAGTAAAAATGAATCAAAACAAGATGAAGATAAGCTAGTAACTAGGGAACTTCCAGACGAAAACAAGAATAAAAAGAAGAAGAATTGCAGAAGGAAGATAGTTGTTTCACGTTATTTCAGCAATAACGAATCTAAACAAGTAGAAGACAAGCAAAAGATGAAATTGGAAGCGAAGAAAAAGGAGGAGAAGAAGAAAATCCAACTTACTGCTGCTCAGAAAAAAGATGAAGCTTACAAAAGAAAAACTCCGGATATGACATGGAAGCCTCCACCGTCGCCCTTTACTCTCATTCAAGAGAACCATTATGAGGATCCTTGGAAAGTCATCGTGATCTGTATGCTCCTCAACCGTACAACTGGCAAGCAGGTGATTGCCCGTCTTCTTAATTTTGTTCTTGATAATGACATTGCTAGAACAGTCTCACCTAGTTTGGTACATACTAAATGAGTTGGTAATAAAGAATGTTGAGTTAGCATTGAGTAAGTTACAGAATCAAATGTCTAACCTACTGAGTGCTTGTTGTGTATTATATGCTCATTGTTATCTGTCTTTTGTTTTAATCTGAAATCGCTGTGTTTCCGACTAATCTAAGTATAAGAAAAAAAAGTTTATGTTATCTTGCTTAAGTGGTCTAGACTCTAGAGAGTAATTGAGTTTCCCATTTCACACATCTTGTTCGCAATAATTAGACAATTAGCCGTTATATCAGTTACATTTAATAAAAGATTTGATTCAAATAAAAGAGGGCTCGGTATGGAGGGTATACCGAATGAAAAGCACACCTTGTTGGTGGTGAAAAAACCAATCGACTATTTTTCGTGTTTAATTCGATGTTGGTTCTTTATGATCCCTTACTTGGAACTGATTCTTAATTTAATAAATTCTTTATACAAGGAACTATATGAAAGCATATCTTCTTCTCACAAAAGTTTCATTAGTGGTAATGAACATCTTACCAACTGAATTACTATCATCATCATTTACAATATAACGTAAGCCACAATTATTTCTTTTAAGTTGTCTGGGTCATATTCAAATACGTATACTGTTAGATGTGAATACGTGTTTTGGCGTTCTCTTTGGGATTAACATTCCATTATTTATATCTTATGAGTTGCTGAATGTCGAGGGGAAGTTCGATGGAGCCTTGTTATGCTTTCTGTGGTCTCTGAACTATTTTGCTTACAAAAATATCACACTAAAACCTGCAGCGAGTATTTTAGGGGTTATATTATAAATCCAAGAGCAAAGGTGTTGCATAATCTGTTTTAGTTACTAAAACGCAAGGTAGTTCTATGTTTAGTCAACTGCAAATTTTAGCTTTATGTGGTCGTAGCCAAGTGATAGAGTAATACTTGTGTTTCTCGTTAGTTGTTAGTACTTAGTAGATATCATTTTCCACTGCATACACTCCATCTCAGAACTGTTCTAATTTGAGGTAACATTCATTTGTAGTAAATTTTTATCAAAATTTCATCATCATATTTCCTGGTTGTCAATACGTATATTTGATGCTCATATCAACCTTGAGATGCCAAAGTCGGTGTACTTTAACAGCGTGTCAGTCCCAGAAAGAGAAGAGATGTGATCATATTATAATAACTGAGTTATAACTTTGATTGATGATTTAAGGGTTATAGTAGTAAAGCTGAAATGTCTGCAGGCACGAAAGGTTCTTTCTGATCTCTTCACACTCTGTCCTGACCCGAAGACAACCACAGAGGTTGCTAACGAGGAAATAGAAAAAGTAATAGGAGTATTAGGATTGCACAAGAAAAGAGCGATGATGCTAAAGCGATTCTCGTCAGAGTATTTGGAGGATGACTGGACCCATGTAACCCAACTGCATGGTGTTGGCAAGTGAGTGTACTAATCTTCTCTTTATTTTTCTAGCCATCATCGTCATCTTCTCATGATGGATTCTTTTTGTCTTTTTTTTTTGCTGTATGCGAGGCAGGTATGCAGCTGATGCGTATGCTATATTCTGTACAGGAAAGTGGGAACGGGTAAGACCCGAAGATCATATGCTGAATAAATACTGGGATTTCCTTAGAACAGAGAACCCGGAAGTTTTGCTAAATTGTGATTAAGTTCGTTCAGGAGGAACATATTGTTGAGCTGCTTGGAACATCACCTCTGCTTTTGAACATTTGGTGACACGGGTCGATAATGGACTAAACTTACAGTTATCACGAGTTTAGTAGCTGCCAAATAATGTACCCTTCACCATAGAAATTTTGTTGTGTAATTTAAAAAGGAATAGATTATATATTTAGCTATTATTATATGAAAACTTGGGGTAAATTTTGGAAAAAAAAGAGGAAGTTAGAAGTTATAGATGGTGTTTAATGATCATTATGTATGAGCAACTTATAAAGGAATGGATGGCTACGATATTGCTGGTACACATTTTGGTACTGAAAGAGTTTGAAGGTTGTTTCTATCTGTTTTTCATATTTCTGTTTTTTTTTTATCTTTTCAAGTAAGATTAAATAATGTACAATGGTTCACTCATGGGTTTGGGTTTTCAATATCATCGTCGTCTTCATCTCCATCCATTCGCCATTCAAGAAAGTTGTCTTTACATCCATTCGATTTAAGATTAGAAAGAGGAATTGCATTTCTTTTGTGTTTTCTAATTTATTACTTTAAAATAAATACACTTCTTGATTTGAAAAATCAGAATGTCTTAGATTCATAAAACAAATAAACGAAAAAGAAAAATCGGATGATACAACATTGACGCCCTGTATAATATCACCGTTTGTCTCTTAAGGTACAACATTTAACCTTTCGATTCAATGGTACTACGAATCAGAAAGTAATTGAACTTGAAAGTATGCTAACCTCTTACTTAATGCGAATGGACCGTCAGATGAAGAAATTTAGCGCGAACGAAACACGCATTGTCTGATCGGGTCGCACCCTCTTTGCACAAACAGCCCCCCAACAGCCGTTGGCTCTAAACGTAAGAGCTCACTAGACGAATGCAATGACATGCTTCATTTATGAGTTTGACTATTTGAATCGATTCAAAATCGACTCCGAGTCCAGCAACAAATACATACAAGATTTGTCTTGGATACTTGGATTTCTTGTGTAAATAAATCTCTCTCTCTCTCTATATGTATATACACCCAAATACACGATTAATCAAAATGATTTAAGTTCTTGTGACGAGTAATAAGCCAAAAAGTTAATTTGTGGATCTTCTGGAAGGGTTGGATCAGTCGTTTCCTTTAGCTCTTCCATCAGTTTTATTATTCATTATGAATTAACCCTCTGCCTCACCACCTCTTTTATTAGTCAGTCGTTTCTCTTGGAAGGAATTCCAACCAGCAAATGAAAGATGATCTGCTTGCTAACCTTTACCTCTTCCATCAGTTTTATTATTCATTGGGAATTAGGGATGAATTCATTAGTAACTCACTCGGGCATCCAACCATCAGACCATTCATCATTATTTATAGCAACCCTCAACTTCAATCTTCACCAACACCCTTTCTACTACTACTACTACTATTACTACTACTACTACTACTACTACTACTACTACTACTACTACTAC
>BEHA01001487.1:102162-130588 GCA_002897215.1 Eschscholzia californica subsp. californica | reverse complement strand
AGAGCACACCACATACATACATATCATACCATATCATATCATAAATTGAACTAGAGAACTATAAAAGGAAGAAAATGACTAACTATATATATATATATATAATGGTGAAACGGGGAATACCCGTGCTCCAAGTAAGATTCATAGGATCCTACCTCTTCTTCGCTCCCAATGGTGCTCCTGCCTAAGCTCCACTTCTCCTCGAGCTCCCTATTGCAGTTCATTAGTCCTACTGAAATATGAAAGGGCAAAACGATCACAGTTACATAACTGTCAAGAGTCCTCTTGCAGAGCAAGAATGCATAAAATGAATGAAACTATACTAGAAATGTCCTATCGGCACTAAAGAGATCACTGAGACGTCCCATCGAATAACTGAAATACAAACAAATTAACCAACCAACTTCCCACAAACTCTATTTTACATTTTCGAGTCTTCATAAGCTGACAAATCATATAATGAACCACATACTATGAATCTTGAACTATCAAATCATAAAATGAACCTAATGTTACGAATCCATAACTCAACCTATCCATTTATGTTAAATACGGCAAGGTTCGGGTAACCATCTCTATTCCAATTCATTCCCAAAACTAGCCCAAATACGAAATTCGAACCGTAAAATAATTCGGCAGCAACCCGTCTATATATAGACACCCCAAAATAATCCATAATATTCTAAACATCATCCTGAACATAAATCATTCGACGAAACTAAAGAATAACTGCTCCAAATTTCGATCCCAAATGAAATTATACCCAACCATACAGTTATCGAAATAACAACCAAATAACCACCAAATTAGGACGAAATAGAAAATTCTAAACGGATAGATATGTAGAACAAGTCGAATGGAATTACCTGGAACAAGTTTCATTGAATTCCGACAATCGAGCAAGAAGAAATCGACGAAAATAACTTCAAAACCCTCACGGCCAAAAATCCATTTCGCATTCCACCTTACTGTTGCTTAGAATTTGGGTAATAAGGAAGTGGGGTCTAAATGGTTGCATTGGGGGAAAACGTGTAAACAAGCTGGTTTTGTTTGTTTTATTAAAAAAAATGAGGGCGCCAAGTGTCAAAGACATGCAAAGGCCATTTGCCTATATTAGATTTCAGCCCCTAACTAATATATAACACATAAACAAGCCCCACCATATTTGTTGTCAACTAATCCACCCCCCATTAATTACCTTTTGACCCCTAATCTGGCCTTTTCTTTTCTTTCTCCTCCCACGACCAACCATGAAGGAAGTATATAATCCATATTAATTCGAGAACGAAGAAAATAGTCGAATATAATACTACAGTCACACCTTGTCCGATCTTTCCACGTGACCAATCAAAAATCATAATTACTCGAAACCAACTATTGAAAATTGCTAGCTTTGTTCGACGATCCAACTCGTCTGATTCTCCGATTCGGAGGTCAGGGCGCTACATTATACTACTCAATCAAAATAACCTTCACAACAAAAACGAACGAGAGAAGCATATAGTATATAAGAATTAAGTGTAAGAGGGGCATAGATACTGATACCTTCAACAAAATAGCATCTGCACAAGGAATAGACACAAACATGTCACCTCCAACCATATCCACACAGACCGGATATTCCGTTATTGAGTTAACAACATGAGGTAGATCGAAAACTGTGCATTTTATGTGATGAAAAGACTTAACAATATAACTCATTGCAATACCAACCCCTCCTCCAATATCAACTAAAGACGTAATTCCATCGAAAACCTTACCACAACCTTGTATAATTGCAGGCATAATCAACCTTGTATCACTAGCCATCATATTATTTATTACCATGTTCAATCTTGAGTTCTCTTCTGGTAATTCCCATGCAGTCTTGCCGTGAACTTTCTCAAAAGGTGTCGAATCCGTTGTATTCGAACAAAAACTACCAAGTTCATGCCAAACCGATACAGTTAATTCGTCTGTGATTCCAATTGCCCAATCTCTTAAACTTTTCTCTTGGTTTCTAAGTAGTAGTTTAGACAAATCTGTCAATGAAAATATTTCATTTTCTTCAACAGTGGTGATGGTTATGAGATTCATATGAGATAAGTATCTTAGCAATCTATATAAATTTTCGGGTTTGTTAGGAAAAAGTAAGGAAAGAGATTTTGATAGTTCAGATAAGGTGAGATTCATAGAGTTACCAGCTGAACTGTGAATTATATCAAATATGCCTAATTCAATTGCACATTTCAAAACTATTGAATCAACACTGCCACATATATGGTTCCAAATTTGGCCTTGCCATTTCATTTCTTGTTCTTGATCTTCCATTTTGATCTCCTAATTAATTACTTCGAGAACAGAATTTCTAGGTTGTGTGGCAGAAACTATTGGTTTTGAAAATTGATACGATTTTGTTTGTTTGGAATTGTTGTTATATATACGATGATTATGTGACATCATAAGACAGAACAGTGAGTAATTAGCGTGTGTAGTCCCACGAGAAAAAAGAATACTCACATAACCAACAACACGTACCACAGTTAAGTCCACCCGTTGTAGATTTAATAACCATAGGTGCTTCGCCACTCAAGAAAAAGACGCATGTTTAGGTTCAAAAGAAATCCCACATGAGTGTGCCTGGTGATAATAATACTACAGGGTATTCATATGAACAAAAAAAGATAATATCTATGTCATGTTTACTTATTGACAGTCAATCAGTTTTGAGTTGAATGAGCACAAATTTAACATGAATAATCAGATTGCTGTCATGAAATGTTGATATATGATATAATAATCACGATACTGAATGTGAATTCTAGTTTAATCATTGTGCCTATGACTAAGGGTATGATTAATTAAAGAATGAGTCTTAAGTGGATACTTTTCTTTTTGTTGAATATTTAGGTGGATAGCCTATTATAAAACTAGACTAATATTAGATCTGGTCTTTTCAACAAAAGAAAATATTAGCTCTGATCTCGATAGACCAACAGATCGATTTTTTTAAATGTTTTCCTATTTGTCCTGTAAATGACATCCCCGTAAAGCAAACCATACTAAATAAAGTTCTAATACAAGATCTCGATGCAATACAATTCTAAATAGGGTTAATTCCATTTTGACCTCCAATTTGTGAGTAACAGGATATTTTGATTCCAATAAGTGTTCGAGAGTTTGTTTTGACCCTCAGTTGTACTTGACAGTTCGTTTTGGCTCCCAATTAGTGCCTAAATTACCCATTTTTGTGATTTTGTTTTGTTTTATTTTCGTTGCTTTTTTCATTTCAAATTGTTTCTTTTATTTCTTTATATAACTTTTGTTTATCTCTCTTCAATTTGTTCATTAAAGATTTAACATCAGATAAATAGGGAGTATTAATCATCTTCTCCACATCTAATTTTTAAGAAACTGCAACTGAAATAGGAACCCCACAAAACCTATCTCCTCCAGCACCACCACCCAAACCCCATCTTTAACTGGAGTTTCTAAACCTATCTCGTCCAACACCACCACCACCACCACTTAAAACTGCATAATTAACTGCATTTTCTAGATTTAGATTCTACCCATCCACCAACATCAAATAAATGGCTCAAACATTGACATTTTTAAAACACTTGGCGTCTTCACTGATTTCTGGTTTCGCCCATGTCTGGAAATTAAGTAGATGTAACTAGACGTTAAAGTTCTAGAATCCAGACCAAACGAAATGTGATTTCGTCAAGGTTTAGTTTCTAGACGAAATCAGACATTTCTGACAAAAGGACTCCTCCCCTTCGCTGGAGAGAGAGAGAGAGAGATTGAGAGAGAGAGAGAGAGAGAGAGAGAGAGAGAAGAGAAAGAGAGGAGATAGGAAGAATAAAAAACTAAAAAAACTAAAAACTAAAAGTTAGGGTTGAAAGTCGTCGACCAAAGGTTAACAACAGACAATCTTCTACTATAGAAGAATTGTGAGGTGGAGAGAGGGATAGATTAGGTGGAGGAGAGATCAGATTAAGTGGAGGGAGAAGGGGAAATGACTTGACCACAAATTGAGAGCCATAACAAAATTAACTTTAGTTTTTCATGTAAATCCCTGATAGTTAGAACTTCAAAGATCCACCTAAACAGGTAGACCTTTAAATTTGATTAAATTATGAGTAAATTTGTCTCAAAAAGTTTCCGCACCAGATTATGAGTTAAAAGTTCTTAATTTTTCTTAAAAAATGAATAACACAGAACTTCAAAGTTAAAAAATAAAAATAAAAGTTGTAAACCAGTAACACTAAATTTTAAAATTCTTAAAAAAATTCCAACCCAATAACGCTAAACTTCATAGTTTTTAAATAGTGTTCTGAACCAATAACACAGAACTTTAAAATTTTTGAAAAAGATCAAATCAATAACGCTAAACTTAAATGCTTGTAAAAAATTTATAGACCGAACAAAAGTTCCAAACGAATAACCCCTCTTAACTTCAACCAAATCAGATGCACATGAGGATGTGTGGAGAAAGCAAAAACAGAGAACCCCCTAAAACGAACTGCTGGACAAAATTGAAGACCAAGACAAAACAGTCTGTTGGTAACAAATGGGAGGCCAAATTACTGAATTTGAAGTGGGACGACTAATTAAAAAATTGAGTCTCGGGAGTCAAATTACCAAATTTGAGTAAATAAGGTAAGTGATGCACGTGGGACGATTAATGATTTGGGAATACTAATTTGAGTAAGAACCTGAGTCATGCACGTGGGATGCATCTATAAAATAAGGTTTTGTTTGATAGTCATCTTTCTTAGTGAAATAGAGAAAAAGTTTCTCTAAAACTTAAAATTTCTATATGTTTGATAGACAATTAGGAGGAAGAGCAAACCCCCCTCACGTGACTTTTCTATCCAAATTTTTCTTCTAAAACGGGGAATTTGTTACCCACCTTTTACAAGAGAACTTTTTCTCGATCAATTGAAAAAAAGCAGGTAGAGAAATACTCACCCTACCATATAATCCTTCTTCCTCCCTCTCTTTCCATGGAGTATCATTTTTTGGCGCCCATTTCTTTTAACTGAGAAAGTAACAGAGAGCACACATCATCAACTAGGTTAGATTGCTCTCCATCATCATCCGAGATTAGAAGAGATGAATATCAATAAACAACGACCAAAGTCGACTGAGAACTGATTCATGGGTTAAACCTAATGTTCTTGTTCTTCTCACTACAATTGATACTTTCTCTCTCTAACTAAAACTTTCTTGAAGCTCTTTCATAAACTTCAAATGCTGCTTTTGCAGTTTCTGAAGTACCAAATCAAACTCTTTAACACCGTAATCCATTTACTTTCTTCCCCATTAAAGTTTAGGGAGCTGGTTAAATTGTGATAGAAATGACGAATTTTCCCTCAATAAGCACAAAAGTGTTGCTAGAGTCAATCTTAGAGAGAGAAAATGGCCGAGATCTATAGGTGGCATCTAGTTTGTGCATTAATTGTTTAGGAAAGCTTGAATTTGAAGGGTATGAGAAAATTTACATACAGAGATCAAGGCTCCCATGTGCCGTTAGATTTCGACCAATTAGCCAATACTAAGGAGGTCCCCAGTACATCCCAAAGTTAACGTTTTGGTTATGTTTATGGGGATGGAGAGAAGACTTTAAAGATATATAATCTATTTTATATTTCATAATGCTAGATTTTGGTGTAGATGATACAAATCATTTTGGATTGTTTCTCTTGCCGAACCAAACATTGTAAAATATGAAAAAAATTATAGAGAAAGTTATTCTTCGAGAAAAAAATTTCTCCGAGTAAAATTTATCCTATTTATTTTTCTTTCTCCAAATTGGTATCAAACACAACCTAAAAAAATCTCAATTTAGGTGGACTGGCTTACCTAAAAATCTCAATTTAGGTGGACTGGCTTATCTGGTCGGGCTTCGACTGGGCCTAGACAATCCGGGTTCAAATAATGTCGGGTCATGCTGGCCTATAATAACTTAAATACTGGTCCAGTCTGGGCCCGACATCAGAAGCGCTAAACCCGAACAGGGACAGTCTGGTTAGAGGGCAGGCTACAGGTCAGACTAAGGCAAACCAATACATGTTATGTTAACATTAATACGTGACCAAGAAAATATATATCTCTATTTTTATAATGTTTTTAACAAAAATAGAGAGATTTTATTTCTAAAAGTTTAGAATAATATCAAACTTTTGGCTACTGCACACTTAATAATTTGTAGTGAAATCTTTACTAAAAACGATCAATTATAGTAGTTAGTATAGTTGATGCAGCCCGGAATAATAGCTAAGTGGGCCTAACGTCTACGAGAAGGAAGCCCACTCGGCTAGCCCTTTAGATTAGATATTTTATATATATTTCAGAAGTTATCTCTTCATTTCCATGTTTATCAGATTAGGTATTTTAGCAAACAAGAAATTAGTATTTAGGTTTTATTTCTTTCCAAGTTCGAGTATATTTTAGGTTTGTTTAAAACCCTATAAAAGGGAGTCTATTATGTTGTTTTTATTCATTCAGTTATTATCAATAAGAAAATCATCTTGTTTGCATCTTTTATCTCAGTTATTCTAGTTTTCTTAGTTGTTAATAGTAGTTATTCTTTATAATCCGATGTGCTACATCAAGTGGTATCTAGAGCTTAATTTTTTTTTAGAGAACCATGGTTAATCCTCGTGGTACTCCATTAAAAGAAGAAGTTCCTACCTTTGAATCCGAATGGGAGAACATCCGTAATGGACTTTCAACAATCACAAACTTGGAGAAAGCATTTGCTCAATCAAACCAACAAACCAACAAAAAGTTTGAAGATATTCAACAACTACTTCAAGATATGAACACCAAACTTAACGGTATGTCTTCTTCTTCTAGTTCCTCTCGGGAACACATTCCTTGAACCACCACATTCGAACCACCCATATCTTCTTCACCCTTACAACCACCAACCACCAACATCTTTAGTTCACCTTCTAGGACCGAAAACCTAAACCACTTACGTTCATCTAGTCGTATTATTCAACCTATAAACGTCTGCAGGTTCCTACCATTATTAGGTAATATCGAATTTTTCCAAAGTCATATGCCCCAACCAACCATAAACCCTCTCTATCACCCTTTCCTAAACCCTACTATGCAACAATATACACCATCCTGCCACTCTAGTAACCCCATGCCGAACCGTGAGCACCATACCCTTAGCCGAGACCAAGACCCAAACCGAAACCCTAATCCAAATCCTAGGACACCTAGTCGACCACCTTTCAAAACCGACCTTAACTAATGCAATCTGAACCATGACCACCACCTTACACCTATTCGAAACCTCACCCGAGTCCCATTTCTTTTCAAGAATCACCTCCGTTTTCTCCATGAAGGTTAACATTAGCACCTCACATAAGCATTCGTATTATCGTGGGTCTTCTTCTTCTTCATCATCTTCGTATCGTATTCATATGGATGTATCTACTTTTGATGGGTCAATCAATATAGAAGACTTTTTGGACTATGTTTCCAGACTAGAGATATTTTTTGATGTTATGCAAGTTTATGGACCGGATCAAGTTCGTTGTGTTACGGGATATTTATCGAAGACGACTCTTACATGGTGGAAACAAGAATCCGAAAACAGAAGAATTAGTGGATTTTCGTCTATCACTTCATGGCATGAACTTAAGCCGCTGATGATGGCTCGTTTCTTACCTCCTGATTACAAGAACGAATTATGTTCTGCTTATCTTCAGTGTCGACAAGGTAATCGACCAATTGAAGAATATGCTACAGACTTCCATCGCCTAAACACTCGACTTAATTTACCGGTTCCGGATTTCATGAAAATTGAGAAGTTCAAAGATGGTCTTCGTAACGATATAAAGGACCTTGTCAATCTTCGTCCTTATTCATTTGTTTCTGAATGTATAAGTGTGGCAAGAGCATTTGTGATGCAGGGAGATTTTCATGAGATATTCCAAGTATCTTGGATATCTTAAGATCTAGATATTTTAGTAGTATAATATTTTTGTTCGTAGAGAATTATTATCCTTAGCAGTTTTATATTTTTAGGAAACCTTTTAGGTTTTAGATTCTAGTATTTTATTTATTTAGAAGTTGTTATTAGAATTTGATTAGGTTTAGGAAAGTAGTATTTTATTTATTAGAAATTGTTATTTGAGTTTGATTAGGTAAAGGAAACCCTAAGTCATTATATAAAGGGGATCTAGGAATTGTTTTATTCATTCAATTCAATCTATAAAATTTCAGTATTTTAATATTACTTCTTATAGTTTCGGTTCTATAGTCTTTAGACGGAGTTCTAAGACTTTCTTTGAGTTTTAAAAGTTTTAAACGGAGTTCTAATTCATTTTGAGTTTTAAAAGTTTTAAACGGAGTTCTAATTCATTTCGAAATTTACCACTGGACAGTAGTAAACAATTGGTACCAGAGCCTTGTTGAGATTGAACGAAGAGAAGATGGGATCGAGAAGTGGTACGGTCAAAGCAGGGAAATATGAGATAGAGAAGTTCAATGGGAAAAACGATTTTTCTTATTGGCGGATGCAGATGAAGAATCTGTTAATATCGCAGAAATTACACAAGACGTTGACGGGAAAGAAACCAGGAGATATGTCAGATGAGGATTGGGAAGAGTTAGATCTCGAAGCACGGGCTACCATTATGTTGTGTCTTGAGAGGGACGTGGCGTTCCTAGTAGACGAAGAAACAACGGCGGCGGGTGTGTGGTTAAAGCTAGAAAGCAGTTTCATGATGAAAACTTTAACGAATCGGGTCTACTTAAAATCCAAATTATTCACATGTAGAATGGAAGAGGGTTCTTCTATTCAAGAATATCTGAATAGGTTTGACAGGATTATCTCAGATTTGAAGGATATTGATGTTAAGGTTGAGGATGAGGACCAAGCCCTCATATTGTTACTTTCATTGCCTAAATCCTATGAGAACCTTGTTCAAACTTTGATGCTTGTTGGTGATAGTCTAAGCATGGAAGAGACGAGAAATTCGCTATTAGCGGATGACCTTCGTAAGGTTGCTACTAGCAGTATGGCGTCGGGTGGAGTAGACAAAGAACAAGCACAAGGGTTGTTTGTAACGAGGGGGAGGAGTAATGAAAGGGGAAAGGGAAAGGGCGGGAAATCTAGATCCAAATCTAGAGGCTCTTTCAAGAAAACGTGCTTTAGTTGTGGTGAGCTTGGCCACTTTAAAGCGGCTTGTCCAAAGAGAAAGTTGAAGCAAAAGAACGAAGGCTACAAGGAGAAACAAGAGATGCAAGAGGCGGGATATGTGTCAGAAGAGGCGGACGAATGTTTTTCGGTGACAGAGGTGTCTGAGAAGATCTTCGATAAGTGGATGCTTGATTCAGGGGCGTCACACCATATGTGCCCAAATAGGGAGTGGTTTACTACCTATAGGAGTATAGATGGTGGTACAGTTATACTGGGTGATGATAGTATATGTAAAACTGTGGGACTCGGAACAATACGGATCAAGATGCACGATGGAGTGGTGAGAACATTGACGGACGTATGACACATACCCGATTTGCGGAAAAATCTAATTTCCCTTGGTGTGTTGGAGCGGAACGGCTGTAAGATAATTATAGAGAATGGCTCCATAAAAGTCGTTAAGGGTTCTTTGGTGGTAATGAGAGGTACTCGTTACGGTAATTTATACAAACTTTTGGGGACAACAATTACGGGAGATGTAGCAGTAGGAATCAGTGGAAGGGATCAGACGGCTAGTACGAGGCTTTGGCATATGCGCCTTGGGCATATGTCAGAAAAGGGTCTATCTTTGATGTGCGGGAAAGGCTTGTTGAAGGACATGAAGAAGCCTTGCATGGAGTTTTGTGAGCATTGTGTGTTCGGGAAGACACACAGGGTGACGTTCTCTACAAGTAAGCACAGGAGCAAAGAGGTGTTAGACTACGTACACACCGATGTTTAGGGACCGGCAAAGTTACCTTCCAAGGGTGGTTCCAGGTATTTTGTTACATTCGTTGATGATCATTCGAGATTTGTCTGGCTTTATTTTCTGAAGCATAAGAATGAGGTATTCAACACATTCCTGGTGTGGAAAGCAATGGTTGAGAACAAAACTGGTCGAAAGCTGAAGACGTTAAGGTCGGATAATGGGACCGAGTACACGGATGGGGCATTCAAGGAGTTTTGTAATCAGGAAGGCATTGTGAGGCACTGGACAGTAGTAAACACACCTCAGCAGAATGGAGTCGCAGAGAGATTGAACCGTACACTACTTGAGAAGGCTAGATGTATGCGCTCCAATTCGGGATTAGGCGTAGAATGGTGGGCAGAATCTGTTGCTACAGCTTGTTATATTGTGAACAGGTCTCCACATTCTTCTTTAGATGCCGGCATACCTTACGAGGTGTGGTCAGGTGAACATGCAGATTACGGGAGACTTAAGGTTTTCGGTTGTACGGCCTATTACCATGTTAAAGGTAACAAACTTGACAATAGAGCAAAGAAGGCAATTTTCTTAGGATATGCTACAGGAGTCAAGGGTTATCGGCTATGGTGTACGGAAGACAGGAAGTTTGTAATCAGCAGAGATGTGGTGTTTGATGAGTCATCTATTGTAGCTATAGCGAAAGCTACGGTGCCTAGTTGTGGTGATGTTGGGTCTACTAAAGCTCAAGTAGTGGAAGTAGAAGCCGAAGATCAACGGGTTTCTAGGAATCATGATCAGGTGGAGCATCAGGATAATACTCAGGATGAGGAAATTGATGAACCCGATCATGAGGAGGTTCAAGGGGAAGGTACACAAGTTTTACAACAACAACAGCAGGATGTTTCGGTACACACTAGGCCAAAACGGTTATATAAGCCGGTACAGAGGTTAGGGTCAGACAAACCTCTTAGGCATTACGGGCAGGCAAATCTGGTTGAATATGCACTCTCGGTGGAAAACGACGAGCCGGTCACCTTCAAACAAGCTATTACCGCGGAGGAAAGAGAGAGTTGGTTGGTTGCTATGCAAGAAGAGATGGAGTCTCTTCACAAGAACAAGACATGGGAGGTTGTCCCATTGCCCGAAGGTAAGTCTGTTATTGGTTGTAAATGGGTGTACAAGAAGAAAGAGGATTCTTCCGAGATCAAGGGTACAAGGTATAAGGCAAGACTAGTGGCCAAGGGTTATGCACAGAAAGAAGGGGTCGACTACAATGAGATTTTCTCACCGGTCGTGAAACATACTTCTATTCGGGTGCTATTGAATATTGTTGCTCACAGGGATCTTGAGCTGGAACAACTCGATGTTAAAACCGCCTTCTTGCACGGAGATTTGGAAGAAGAAATTTATATGGCTTAACCTGAGGGATACAAGGTTGAGGGTAAAGAAAATCAAGTATGTCGTTTGAGGAAGTCTCTTTACGGATTAAAACAATCCCCTCGCCAATGGTACAAACGATTTGATTTTTCATGCTAAAGCATGGTTTTCGCAAAAGTGACTATGATTGTTGTGTATACATCAAGAAGCTTCGCGAAGGTGACTTTATTTATCTCCTTTTGTATGTGGATGACATGCTTATTGCTTCTCGAAGCATGGTGGAGATAGATAAGTTGAAATCTCAACTCAGTTAAGAGTTTGAGATGAAAGACATGGGCGCTGCAAAGAAGATACTGGGAATGGAGATTAAGAGAGAGCGGTCAAGTAAGAAATTGTACTTGAGTCAAAAAGGTTACATCGAACGAGTAGTTTCTCGATTCGGGATGCAGAATGCGAAGGCGGTGTCAACACCTTTGGCACCACACTTCAGGCTCTCGGGAAAACAATCTCTTACTACTACGGTGGAGAAGGATCATATGAATCATGAACCGTATGCTAGTGCAGTTGGCAGTTTGATGTACGCTATGGTTTGTACTCGTCCGAATATTTCACAAGCGGTCAGTGTGGTTAGTAGGTTTATGGCAAACCCAGGGAAGACACATTGGGAAGCTTTGAAATGGGTCTTGAGGTACTTGAAGGGCACCGTTGATACGGGTTTGTGCTTTGGTGGAGACACATGTCAGGTAAGCGGTTATGTTGACTCAGATTATGCTAGCGATCTAGATAGAAGACGATCTACTACTGGTTATGTATTTAGGGTACATGGTGCTCCAGTTAGTTGGCGATCGATGTTACAATCTACAGTTGCGTTATCTACTACAGAGGCCGAGTATATGGCTATGGCCGAGGGTGTGAAGGAAGCATTGTGGTTGTGGGGTCTTCTGGATGATCTAGGGATTAAGCAGGAGTGCGTAGATGTATGGTGTGATAGTCAAAGTGCGATCCACTTGGCGAAGAATCAGGTTCATCATGCTCGTACTAAGCATATCGATGTCAGGTATCACTTTGTACGAGATGTCATAGAGGAAGGTGATGTTTCTCTCATGAAGGTACACACAGATGAAAATCCCGCGGACATGGTGACTAAAGTGGTGACGTGTAGCATGTTTCAGCATTGCCTGGAATTGCTACAAATCGGCTCGTGTTAAGTTGCCCGAAAGGGCGTAATGGCGACAAGGTAATCTTTATGTGAAGGGTTGGTAGAACTACGGTAGGCTTGATCCTGTAAAAGGGTACGTAGGCAGCCATGGTCATATGGCGCAGTCGGATGAAGTTACAAGAAGCAGATATATCTTACAAGGAGTATCCTGGTGTTCGTCCAAAATTTGAAGAGTATCAAATTGTGTACGAGGTGGAGAATTGTGAGAGGTGGTTTCTAAATTTTGAATTGGGCGGTTTGAATTGGATGGATGGGTTTCCAATTTGCTCAAGGATGTTTAAGTGGCTTTGTGACATAGGCGGTTTCACATTGTGAAAGTTTCCAAATTGAGGCACTATAGAGAATTGGCGGTTTGGCTGTGTGAATTGGAGTCGGTTTCAAACTTGAATTCAATTGGACCGGCTTATAATAATATAAATAGGGGTCTTGAGTTCTTTGTAACACACCAACACAAGCAACAACAACTCTTCTTTAGAGAGCTAAAGAGAGAGAGAGCAAGAGTGAGAGAAATTTTTCATAGTTTTTGAGCGGTGTTAAATTTCTCGGTCGTCGAAGATCTAGTATAGAAGGTTAATTTCTATACGGTACCATCTTGGGACGAACTTGCGGGTTGTGTTAGTCGTCTTCATTTATCCTTCAATAAAGATTTCTGTTCGCCCAAGGACGTAGGCTTTAAAGACGAACCTCGTTAAATTCTGTTCGCGTATTTGATTTTGACTTAGCTTTTCGATCAATCTTCATAATCGGATCAATTTCTAGGATAGGTTCGATAGCTTCCGCGACTTTTAGTTCTAACATTATCTATCGTAGTTGTTCTCCTAAAGGTAATTTTATGAGATACTCAACCGAAGAATCTGATTTACCTATAAATTCTGAGGTAAAGTCAACTATTAAAAACCCATATAAAAAACCCTTCCGGTTAAATGCTATAGATGTCAAGAATTTGGGCATTACTCTAATGTTTGACAAGCTAACTTAGTCGACAAACAAGATGAGGATGATTTAGAGAAAAAGGACTTTGAGAAAATTGTAACCACGACCGAAAATGGAGACCGAGTTGTCTTTCTTCTCCGAAAGTTATTTTTTACTCCTTACTCTATCAAAAAATCCCAACGATGCAACTTGTTCGTTACAAGAGAAACTCTACAAGGTAATGTATGCACTATTGTCATTGACAACGGATCTGTTGAAAATTTTATCTCGTCAAGTATTTGGGTATCCATACTCTTCCCAAAAATCATCCGTACAAAACGGCTTGGATTCAATCCGGGTCGGCTACTCGTGTAGATCGTTTTTGCAAGATTCCTATTTCTATTGGTTCTACTTATTCAGACGAGATTTCTTGTGATGTTACGAACATGGATATGTTGTTGGGTTGTGGTGTCTTCTAATGTTTTAAGCAGAATCTCAGACATCTCATGTCGAACACTAGTATGGTCTCAAGATGATAATGCATAAGCTAATAATTTACTAAGAGTTTAGGATTACCTTAATCGCTAGTTTTTCCCTCGAACCTTTCTAATTGAATGCGAAAACAAAGAGCCCCACGTGTTGTTCCTCTACTCAAGACACCCGAATGATCTACTTGACATCCCACCTTGTAGCTAACTAGAACTCCAATGGTGGTTTCATACGAAGAACACCTTGTTCTTTATTGACTAGTAAGATAGCTTGGGAAGTAGCACACTTTCTCTTCTCTACTTGATGTTATACAGTAAGAAAGCTTATTGAGAAATTCCACACCTTATAATTCAAGTCCCTAATAGACATTATATAGAATCCTAAGTTAGAGTCCCACCCTAATTAGGTTTCCCAGAAAGTCCCTTTTGAATAAGATTAAGGAAATAGTCGAAATAGAAACTAGTTTCTATTTTCCTATTTCCCTAACATGTAACCGTCCAAACCATGACCTAAAGGGAAGATCTGAACGGCCCCATTAGGGGAAGCGGCCAGCCAAGGGCGGCCCCAATCCGGCCCCAAAATGTCTCCCTTTTACCCCCGACCCAAAACCCTTCTTTTGAGCCTTTTTGTTGGGATTTATGTGTCTCTAAGATTCTAACTAGTGTTGCAAGCGAAATCACAAACATCTAATGTTTAACACTAGCTAACCAGAATCATATGCAAGAACTAGTAAGAACTGGAATCGGGAAAAACTAACCTTTATCGCAATTTTTCCCTCGTGCCTTTCCAATCGCGTGTGAAGATCAAGAGCTCCAATTGTCGCTCCTCTGCTTGAGACACCGAGTAGGTTAACTTGATCTCCTTTCCTTAATGACTGCTAGGACTTTAATGGAAGGTTGAGAAGAACCTTTCTTCTTGACTAGATGGATAGAATGAGAGGTTCTTCTCAACCTTCAATGGATTCCTAGCTGACATCAAAGAAGGGAGATCAAGTCACTTACTCGGGTGTCTCAAGTAGAGAAACGACAATTGGAGCTTTCATCTTCGGGATAAAGGAGTTGGAATCTTATCCGGGAAAAGCG
Organism: Eschscholzia californica subsp. californica; assembly: GCA_002897215.1. NCBI lineage: Eukaryota > Viridiplantae > Streptophyta > Magnoliopsida > Ranunculales > Papaveraceae > Eschscholzia > Eschscholzia californica. The sequence continues at coordinate 115,616 of BEHA01001487.1, read as the reverse complement.
CATCCAGGTATTTTACTTTCAGTTTCTAGTTCATTATTAGTACATGTATACGATCCTGGTAGACTAGCATTAAACATATGATGTTTGAGATTCCGCTTACAACGTTAGTTAGATGATAAAGTAGTCTTAGAGACGTACAAAACCCAACACATTGCTACACTAAATATGAATGAAAGAACTCAAGTACAAGCCGGAACTTAGACCTAAAATGAAAAAGTTTAGACCAATAACTATGGTCTTATCAAATAGTCCAATTATATAAATTCATCATATAAATATAAAAAATCTAGTTTGACAGTGACAAAATTATTTTGCATATTTGTTGCATGAAACACTAACATTAAAAGGTTTAATTAAGAGATGCATACCTTGTAGCTGGTAAAGATCCTATAATATAACTAACATATGAGTACACTGTAGAGACTTGTTTTAGCAATAAAATTAAATCTTAAATTAACTCTCATATAAGAAAATTTAGAAAGAGAAAGAATAGAAAATAAGGCACGTGAAAGGGAGAGGGATAGAAAGAAAGAGAGAGATCAAGAAAAAAAAAAGTTAAGCATAACAGAAAGTTAAACAAATATGTGAGATAAAGAAAGATGTGAGAGAATGAGTACGTTGAAACTTTAAAGAGAGAATGAGATAGTAATTGAGTATGATTAGGCTTTGCTTTTAGGTTGAATAAAAAAGAAAATTGGGTAAATGTTTAGGTTAGTATGTTTCGTGTTTTCAATTGAGTTCTCTTTTTCAATTGGAATTAAGTTGTTAGGTCATAGGCCAGTAGGTTACAAGGTCTCTTTCAATTGCTCACGTAGGGGAGAAGTCACGTGCAATTCTCTTGGATTCACGGACTACTTTAAAGGAACAACTCCTTCTTTAAAAAAAATTTGTTCGGTTCCTACAAAAATATGTACTTTGGGGCCCTTCTCCAAATGGGGCCGAAACTAACTACTTTGGGCCTGGGTCGCCCCTGCACATAAATGTCAACCGAAAAGTGGCTCAAAATCATAATAACTTCTTGAGAACTCATAAACCATCCAAGAGAAATTACTGGTGTCACAATTCAACCATTTACATCAAAGAAAATGGTGCGAGACAATATGCTCAGAATCAATTTTTTTGCTAAATCTAAATACTCATGTGCACTTGGGGTCTTGCTCCACAGTAGTGCATCAACTCTGAAACTGAAGAGACTATAGGATCGAAATTCGATGGAGCTGAAAATCCATCATTTATTAGCCGACGTTTAGGGTAGCTTCTATGGCTTTTAGAGTGTTTGTTTATTTTTAAGACAGTTTCATGGTTATTACGAGGATATTCCATCTTTTGATGTTCTTTAACCCATGGACATATAGTTGGGGTGCAGTCAGTGCGATCAGACCCGACCCCCACTACAAAGGGCCCTCCAAGTAATTTTTTATATTGTAACATACATATACTCAATTTGTGAATCAAGTACATAGATATATCAATGATGGCATCCTTTGGGGCGTATGAGCTTCTCTATGACTTCTAGAGAGAGAAAGTAGATACAGTGCCTATTAGGACTATAATCTACTTCAATCTTGATCATGTTGGGGTTATAAATCAAATCTCTTGCTGCAACCCACAATCATAATCTGAAGGGTACCAGATCTGGGTCTCTTTTCACTGGATTTTCAACTTTGTTAAGTCAGAAGTAATGGCAGAGTCATGCCTTTAAATGACTTGAATATCTTTGTGTTGGTGATTTGTTGGTTATTTTCTTATTTGATGATCTAAGTATCATGTCTCTTACTACATATCTCTCGTAAAGCTTTAGATTTAATCTTCTTCTTAAATACAAATTTGTTTGTTGTGTTTAGTGGTTTTCTTCCATCTGTTGTTGGTAAACTCTGAGTTTATTTTCTAAGTTTCTTAGAAATTGTTTTTCCTCCCTAACTCTTTTTCCTCTTTATTCTCCTAAAATCTCAAGCATTTGCCATGGCTCTATGAAGTTCATGACTATCTCTGCCGCCGGTGAAGAACACTGGCAGAATTGGGATGAAGAAATGTGTCTTTGGGTTTGAACCCCCTTTGGGTTTTGATGTCACATGTCCTCTTTCTGATCCAGATGATCACTTATCTTTGAGAGTCACGTTTTTTATTTTTGGGCCCATTTATGTTCAATAAGTCTAGGGAGCCCTCCTGGGTCCATGAGTTTTAAGTCCAAAATAAAGTTCAAAAAGGGTTTAAGGTCCAATCTTCTCAAAAAATAGATTTTTAGTCCTTTTCCGTTTTGAAGAAACATTGTTGATACATAATGTGTTATGTATAACATATATAAAAAAAATGAAATAAAGTATTAAAAAAAATGAAATAAAGTATGAAACTTTAACAATAAATAACAGGTAATTTATGAAACAAAACAAGAATCAATAAACAGAAAAACACTTTAATCTTGACATATAAACATACTTTAACTAAGTTGGACTAAATATCTATTATAATAATTATTTTGGCTTAAAATCTTATATTAATATTAGGGTGGACTAAATGTGTGTTTAGGGGTAGATTTTTGGACTAGAAACCCAAAATTTGTTTTTCTCTCTCCCACACGTGAATAAAAACGGCATATTTTAACGCCATTAGTGAGATGTTCCTAGGATTACTTTTCAACTTTCAATCTCAGCCCTTTAATTTTTTAAGGACTGAGATTGAAACCCCTAAATAACTTTTGTAGCCCTAATTTGTTAGTCCAGACCCACTTGAGTTCTTGAGCTGCTGGTTCCCCTTCGAACTTTTTTCATCCTACATTGGGTGATAATTTCTTAATCTCTATAATAACTTGGTTCACTTTTACTTATCAAATTTCTTCAATTTTACATTGGGTAAATTGAATATTTCCACATTGTTTGATCGACTATGTCGTGTGTTTGAGTTTTTTTTGTCATGGTTTAGTTCTAACTAGTGTGATATTATTATAGGAAAGTTTTCTCATTTTTAGATTTAATCTTGTCGTAAATTGAATATTTACACATTGTTTGATCGACTATGTTGTGTGTTTGAATTTTTTTTTCTCATAGTTTAGTTCAAACTAGTGTGATATTATTACAGGAAAGTGACGGACTGAGTTGGAGGTTCAATTCTAGTACTTGACGGAGACAGAAAGAAGAAATGGAAGATGGGTGATCATTAGTATAGTTAGCTTTCATGGTTTTTAATTTTTGCCAAAATATATTGATAGTTGATTTTAATAGTTTTAGATCAAAACTAGTATTATTTCAGTTTGTATTTCTTTTTGGCAAACCATATTGGTAATTAAATGCACATGAACATATTTCACTGAATCATAGTTGATGAGTTACATTAATCCAACCCAAAATTTTTTAATTTAACTTCATAAACCCACTCAAAGTTTTAGTTTTCTTTGTTAGTATAGAAAAGTGGGCAACAGGGCAACAGGAAAGTAACTAACACCCAATGGAGGATCAAAATATTAAAAGTAAAGAAGTCTGACTGGCCTTTCAACAAATAAAAGAAGAAGTCTGAGTGGCTTGGGGGCTGGAATAGTAGAGTTATTTGGGGGTTTAAATCTCAGCCCTTCAAACATTTAAGGGTTGAGATTAAAAGGATTAAAAATCATCCCAGCAAGACTTATTAACGGTCACCTTATTAACTGCGTCAGAATCGGATTTCTTCACATGTGGGAGAGAGAAAAGTTATTTTTTTCTCTCCCACTTTTTCAGTCCAAGAAGTAGTTGTCTTTTTGTCCAAATCATCAGACGGTTTGGACAGGGAGTCCCAACAGGAGGGCTCCCTAGACTTATTGATTTATGTTTTAGATGGTAGGGCTGGGTCGCTTTATCTGTTAGGCACTCCTTTCGACCCAGAAGAGTTTAGGGGGGCTTCACTACTATTTATCCTGAGTCATCCTTTTGACCCTGGCAAGAAAATTTTGACTTTTCTAGGAAATGTCTCGGTCTCCTAATACTCAATTACCACTGCTACTATGGTCTCAGTTATGACCATATTTTTCACCAGTTATGGTTCTCTAGTTCACCATTCACCCTTTGTAGCTTGTCTGCATGATTTTTGCTAGCTTCGTTGAGTCTTTCAACTCAAATTTCGTGATGATCATATTCAAGAACTAAAGAAGAAGAAGGATAATGAGAAGAATGTCAAGATAGAGACAAGGCAAAATCAGATAGGGAACTGTAACAACAACAAAAATAATAGTAGGCATCGTGATAATCACTTCAATGACAAGAGAGATGGCAAGAGACCACGAGTAGATGGATGGAACAATGGTAGAGCAGTAATAGTAATTGGTGGACGACGACACCCACTGAACACGGATTGTAGAAGACCAAGACCTTTCAAAGGAAGTTGTTAAAATTGTCATGATCAAGGTCATAAATCATCTGATTGTCCTATGAAGAATGTGTCCCGAAAAACAGACGACAATGTGGCCAGAACCCACAAATGAGGCGACATGGACGTGGTCAACAATTGCAATTGAATGTCGTAGTCCTTATAGATGCTCGAGAGCCTGCTGAGGTGGTAGAAGGTACTTTGCTTATGCATACCAAGTTAGGTAAAATTTTACTTGATTTTGGTTCCATGGGCACGTATAGTCTGTTTCTTTTCTTAGTACCATCGTGTTTGATCGTTCTAAGAAACCTTTTATTGTGACGTCACCTATGGGTGTCTAGAGTGGCAAACCATATTTATAAGGGGTGGAATATTAGGATAGGCGAGCGGCACTTGCCTCAGACGTCTTTGTGCTCTCGTTAGTGTGGTGTGATGTGATCTTAGGCATGGACGACTTGCTTCATATCGTACACTCGGTAACTAATTTTCTCAGACATACACATTTTCTCTTTCAAAAGAATTATCTGATGTGTCTGGACTTACAAAACAAACGAGGGAGATTTATTTGGGTAACATAGAACTAATCGAGCATTTGGTAGTGAGTAAGACACTTAGTGCCAAAACTAAGTATTCCAACGAATCCTAAGATTATCTTAGAAGAAGTACAATGTCGTAAAATCACGCTAGAATTTTCATATATAAGAAATTATGAAAGAAAAAACTTGTGATGCATGCAAGATTATGTGTGGCTAATAGTTTTACTGTACTTATCACATTATTATTTTTGTTGATCAAGTTTTATTGTGCTTATGTAGTATTCGTTCTGCATGCTACACAGATATGTACAAGAACTAAAATTGTTGCAATTACTTAGCTACAACTATAGAGTTCCTAAAAAGGTCCTATAAACCCAATTTATTACTATTGGGGACTGTTTTGATATCCACAAAATATAGGAGGCTTTGTGGTGAAAATCTATAAAGGTTTAGGGGCGACTCTAAGAAATTTCACGAACCTTAAGATTCTTTTTATTCATGATTTTAAACAAACCTTAGGGTGCCACAATATTTCGTAAAAGGTCGCGTCTTTGGAGAATAAAGAAAATTCCCCGGGGAATAAAGACTTTCTTTAAAACTGGTCAAATAAGATTGAATTTTTGTTTCTTTTTGTTGATAAGGGGATTCTAATTTTGGGACTTAAAAATAAAACAAATTTTAGAAGATACTATAAAAAAATTAGAAGGTATAAAATTTAAAGAAATCTTCCGAGGGATACAAAAATAGGACAACTTCCCTATTCTTTTCTTCTTCTTCTTCTTCTCCAAAGTTTGATTATCTTCTAATCACTAAACCGTAAAAACATAGAGAACAAACCTAATGATAATGAAGAAGGCATAGATACTAAAGAATGGCCTGGTCTTGATGATATTGAAGAGGTAATATTAAGTTCACATTCTTTTCGATTTTTCGATTCTTCAACTCGATTTTCACAGTTGCATCACGAACAAAATTCGCAGACACGAAATATTTCGTGGTCATCAGCACGAAACATTTCGTGACGTTCCTTCACGAAATGTGTTCCCTGTTCACACGAAACCAATTTGGTTCTGATTTTACGAATTTGCCTTATTATATAGATTATTTCAGACTCTAATTTCTCCTTCAGACTCTTCAATTTGACTCAAATGATTCTTCGATGCCTGAACGTACAACTATTCCTATGAGATTGGGTGTATCACATATATTTCTGAGAGACAAGGTAAGAATACATTTTTATTAGTACAATTATGTGAATGAATTGATTATAGGTTGAAGATAACTTATTTTCTTATATGTTACAATATTTTGATTCAAGGAGAGAAGTAATAGATTGGTGTAGCAAGACATGTAAAGAAACTGGATCTGTCATTGTGAAAAAAATGAGTAAGTCTAAGAATAATGAAGGAAAATGGTCGTTCACATTGCTTCGGTGCATTCGAAGTGGTATATTCTGTAGCCACAAACCAAAAAATTGAGTTTCTAATACAGTTCCAAGTAAAATGAGGCATATGGGTTCTTCTAAATGTGATTGTCCTTTTGTCCTAAAATTGAAATATGTCGTACTTCATGAGAAGTGGATTGTTGAAGTAATCAATGGACATCACAACGATCAACTTGAGAAGGATCTCACAGGCCATGGATATGCGTCGCGGTTGAATCAAGTTGAATCTGAAATGGTTAAGAGTTTAACTAAGAGTGGATCGCGTCCTAAAGAAATACTGTTGCACATAAAACTAAATAGTGATCGTCGTAACTGGTCCACTATGAACACTGTTTACAATGCACAACGAAAATTCTAGTGTGGCGAAAGTGAAGGTAGGTCAGTAATGCAACCGTTTATGAAGTTGTGCACCGACTACCACTGTGTAACGAAACATAGATGTCACAAAAAATTTGAAGAGATAATAGATCCATTTTTGGCACATCCTAAGAGCGGCGCGGTGCTTCCCTCAGTATGTTATCAGCGATTGTACTTACAAAACCAATTGGTTTAAGCATCCTTTGCTCCAGGTAGTCTCGGCCACTTCGACTGGGAAGACTTTCATAGTAGCAAATGCATTTATAGCTAGCGAGATTACAGATCATTACATTTGGGTTCTACAGTATCTCAGAGATTTATATAATGTTGGAGATACTCCAACGGTGTTTGTAACTGATAGGGAACACGCGTTGATAAATGCGATCGTGGTCGTGTATCCAGATGTGCAACATATCCTTTATTTGTGGCATATAAACAAGAACATTCGATCAAAGGCGGAAAAACAATTAGAGAACATTGTCAAGAATATGAAGATGGATGAAAGTGAGAAGAAACTTGAGAAAGAGAAGATGGTTAATGAGTTTTTCAATGAATGGAACGTTTGGTTTCAGTAGGCTCCAGTCCCAAGGTTTCCTTCATCAACTTCAACACAAAATCCAGGTGCATTGAACTACTTGTTATTTCATGTACCGCCTTCCCATCTATAGGGAGATCGAATATGTGTTTCACATCTTCAAGTCTGATCATCATTTCCCCGAATGACAAATGAAAGATGTTGATTTCAGGATAATACCTTTCCGTAAAAGCACTGACAAGAGCCTCGGCGGGTCTCCGGTATACATAATTAATGATGGGTAAAAATACATCATCATACCTTTTATTGTATGTACACTCTCCACCAAGCACCCATCGATCAATCCAACCAGTCGTGGCCTTAACTGTTAATAGTCGATCCAAACTATGAAAAATAGAAGTTTCATTAAAAAACTATGTAAAAAATATTAAACCAAAATGGTTGAGTTCGACAAAGAAAAATACTGCGCGTTGCCCTTCCATATATGGTTTGCAATGTGCTAAGTATGATATTGAAGTAAGGATCGGTCTGCCGAGACTCCATCGAAGTTCGAGTGATCACTCGATCCAGCAGGTGATTCCTCCATGTTTATCTCGTTGCCCTGGTCATGACCCCCCTCATCACTAGACTCATTGTCTGATTCCTCGCCAGACTGGCTGGCATGCTGGTCTGCAGACTCTTCGTCCGACTCCTCGCCTGTCTTTTTGTCTGACTCTGTCGGCTCGTGAATGTGTTCATCTTTTTGTGACCGCCTCTCAGCTTTTCCCTTGGAGCATATCTCCCCAAGCCGGCGACGTTCAGACATTCTAGGAGGTCGTCTTCTTCTAGTAACGACTGCCTCATTATGAACCAGGGACTTTTGAGCCAGAACATCCGCTTTATACTTTTTACGTCTGTAAAACAAAAACAAAAGAAACATGTGTGAGTGGTACTGAAAGATAGTCTAATCGAAATGCATGTTCTTTTCAACAACTAAACATTATATCTCAAACCCTAAATCAATATGAACACTAAAAATAGTCTTACTTCATTATCTAAGATTTAACAAAACAATATCTGAATCAGAAGAGTAGGCTGCTAAAAGTATCAAAAGAAACTAACTGAATCAAGGATCATTTCGCAGCAGGGAAAGCCACGAAACTTTCGTGATTGTGTCTCACACGAAACATTTCGTAGTTGAGACCCACGAAACAGGAAGCAGATTTCGTGGATCGCACCCACGAAATCTGAAGCAGAGAAAAACCCTAGATCTCAATTAGAAAGTCATAAAAACCATCAAAGTAGGCTATATATGCGTCGAAATTAAAGGATATAGATCATACAAGGCCTAACATGATTCGAATCACAAAAAAAGGTCCAAATCACACAAATTTCTAGGGTTTAGAAGATCTGAAAATTTATTTTAGGACTAAAAATAACTTGATTTCTAGGGTTTAGAATCTACTTACCTCTCTTGAGTAGGATTAGTGGATGAAGATACCTTCTTTGGACGTCCCATTGTAAGAGATTGAAAAGATTTTGATGATTCTAGTATTTTTTCCTCTTTATCTCTCTAACTTGTTGGTGAGTTTAGGGAAAGAGTAGAGGAAAAAGATTTTTCTGATTTTTTAGGGAAGAGAATGGGAGATGAATAAAAAAGATTAGTTGAAGTTATGGAGGAGAATATGAGATGAGTAAAGAGAGGAGATGAACTAGAGATTTTTGATTTTTTTTCTAGAAGAGGAAAGAGAGGAGGGAAGAAGAAAAAAGAGGGAAGGACTTGGAATAAATTTTTTTAAAAAATTATTACTTAAAGCTAATTTCTCAATTTTTAATGTACCCTCTCTATTCCCCATAAGAATTTATTCCCCGGAAAACTTTCAAACAAAACTGGATTTCCTCGAGAACTTATTCTCCGGAGAATTTTCTTTATTCCCCAAAGTCGCGGCCTTGTAAAAAAAAATTGTCATTTCCACTAAATTTTTGATAAACCAATTTTGATGGGCTATATCCTTAGCAACCTAAATGGCCAAATGAGATCTATAATGAAGCAAGTCATATTATAACAACAGTCCGGGGCGTGGCTGAGATTTTGAAGGCCCTGTGCCAAATTTCAAAGATGTCCCATAAATATAACTAAGGAAACCTCATTAAATAATAGGGAAAAATGATATTAAATTGATAATCCGTCCAAACCCAATATATATTGAACAAAAAAAAAACTAATAGAAAATAAACAAAAAGACACTACAATCTTTGCATTTTATTGACTTCCAGAAACAATTTTCACTTGAAATTTTTTCTCCATATATTTTTTGAAGCAAAATCATCAATTAAATCTTCGTAATCAATCTGGTCCAAAAATTCACTTTCGAAGGTGAGAAGAGCTAATCCATCCAGTCTATCTTGTGACATAGTCGATTTCAAGTATGACTTCAAACATGCAGATGATTTTACACAAAGGAGAAGAAGCGACAGGAGTATGGTATAAATTTACTTATCTGTTATGGACATGGTGGAAAGCTCGAAACGAATTATATTTTCGACAACAAGTCACCGAGTTGGAGAGAGTTTGGATGCTTGCGAAGCTGGAGCTCAACCAAAACCCTAATTTACTCTTATCAGTTAATGTAAATGCAGATTCGCAGGTACACTTTTGGAAATCACCTCCTCCTGGATGCTTAAAGGTAAATATTGATGGAGCTTATAAATCGGAAGGAGCGGCAGTTGTGCGCGATTCGAATAGAGAAGTTATTAAATCAAGAGCAATCTCGTTCTTACCAGTCTCGGCTATACACAGTGAGATGAAGGCCTTCCAATTAGGGTTGGAATTGGTCGACGAGATGAATTTATATGAGGTGGAAATTGAGGGGGATTCGAGGGTGATGGTTACCCTCTTATCTAACGGCTCCCCTTCCATCCCGTGGAGTTAAAACATGAGGTGGAGCTTCTCCGTGTCAGAATGAGAGAAAGAAACGTTTCAGCCAGCTATTGTGCTCGTGATGCCAATAAAGCCCCTCATGACTTGGCGCATGAAGAATTGGTCCTCGGATCCATCTAGTTAATTAGATTTTTGGGGTTAATTGTAATGTCTTTACTTTATGTAATTGACGTTGTTTTATGATTTATAGAATCATAACTTCAAAAAAAAAAAAAAAGTATGACTTCAAACTTTTTAACTTTGAGAAGATCATTTCTACTGATGAAACTGTGACCGATTTCAAGTATGAGTTCAATATGCAAATTTTGATTTGGTATAGATTTTCATTGGGTAGTATCATGGAAGAAAAAATAACAAATCAAATAAAAGAAAATGACAAAGAGAACAAGTCTGATGAAGTATTTGAAATGAAAATTAATAGATATTGTTTATTTATATATGTTAATTTAGATTGGAGAGAGAGAGAGAGAGTTAGAGAGAGGAAGTCACAAAAATTCAAAAAACCTACTAGTTTACTTTTCTTCTTCAGATAGATTAGCCTAGTTAATAGGCTTGTCATTCCCTGAGTCATGTCCTCACAAGTGTTAGACAATAGTACCGTTGGAGAGAGAGAGGAAAGCAAAATTTCACTTCCCCTTAAATAGTCACGGGACCCACGTCTCTATTAATCCCACTCGTACAAGCAGGGGCGAGCCCACATAGGGGCCCGTGGGGGCGCAGGCCCCCACGACCCTAACGTTGCTCGTTAATGTTATGCGACATTTGCCGCTATATTAGATACATATATCTATATATATATATATATATATATATATATATATATATATATACATATTTCTATTTTAAACATAGTTCTTCCCTAGCATAGTTGGTGAAGTGATTATGTTTCACCCTTGAGGTCAAAGGATCAAGCCCCACACACAACATTTTTTTTTTCTAGAAAATTTCTACTACTTACACTTTTTTTTCTAAAATGTCTACTATTTGAAATTATTGTCTGGTTTAAGATGACTACTTTTTTTTTTTGTTAAGAGAAGATGACTACTTATTAAAAATACATTATAAAGGTCATGCTTGGCTTAAAATTGGTTCTTATTAATTGAATAACTCAATTTTGACCTCCTCAAAGTGACCAACTAAATAAAATGGCCTCGTAGAGATGATGAGTTTTCTAAACGTCCCTCTTAATTTTGATTTTGTCTGATTTTTCGATGACTTGTATTTTGAATTTCAAAATTGTCTTTTTTTAGACTTTTGCTGTGGTAAACATGTTATTAGAAAGAAAACTTAATCTTCATCTTTTCTTCAATTACGATCACTTCCTCTTCATCATCTAGCATCGTTACCACGGAATCAGTAGCGTGTGGTGGGGGGTGCGGGGTGTGCTCCCGCACAGGCCCCCCACCACATGGGCCCCAAGTATAGCATCTTTTCAAACTTACTCTGTGTAAAGGACTAGGGTTAAAGTTTATAAGGCGGTGACTCATTACCCCACTCCCGACTTCCCCATTTAACTCTCCCCCACTCTCTAGCCACAAATCTCACGAATCTTTGTTACCTTCTTCCTCTTTTTACCCACCTTCAAAGTATTCTTCTCTCACTAGATAATATACTAGTACTTATAACATACAAGATTTGTTTCTTATAACATACAAGATTTGTTTCTTATTATACGAAAAACAAGTAGACAATCTCCGAGATCAAATTGGACAAGTACAACTTACTCGGTAACAGGATTGCACATAAATCTTTTACTATCCAAAGGTAATTTCTATTAAAATTTATTATTTATTGTATGCTCTTTTGAATTATTCATTCAACTATGATCATCATAAACTATTTAAAGATTTTGAATTAGTCAATTTCTAAATTTATTATTAGGTCTTGATTGTTTATTGTTTAAACAAATTTTAACAAGTAAAGTATTTATTGTTTTTTTTTTCATATTTTCAGAAGTTTATTGTTTTTAAAATTTAATTCTTAGACAAGATTGACTATGAAGGTTTAATTGCCATTTTACTACAAAACGAGGATAAATTTTTTTAAATAAAAATATTAATTGTAATCATTTAGTTTAGAATACGAAAGTTTGTGTTTATTATCCAATGTCAAAAAACATGTAGACACATGTAAAAGGGTCCGCTAATATTTTGGCACCGGACCCCCAATTTCTCAGCCACGCTACTGCACGGAATATCTAAACTATAAATAAAATTTTGTCTAGAATTTGCTTTTCGATCCTAGCTTGATCGTGTACTGTGGAATTCTTTCATTACCTATAACAAAGAGGTGCCCCCACTCATAAAAGTTTCTGGCTTCGCCACTGCGTACAAGTAGAAGACTACTTTTCCTCTTTTTTTAACAGGTCTGTTTTAATGGGTTGATATTTTAGTTACTTTTGGGTTTTTTCTTTTAACCATTAGATAATAAAATGGGCCCTTGGGTAAAGGTGGGCCCTGTGCCACCGCACCGGTGGCACCCCTTTACCCACGGCTCTGACAACAGTTACTTCCATGAGCAATGGGGCTGCCAAAATTTAAACTTTACAAGGAGAACACATCACTCTTTTTTTTCATTAAACCAAAGAGTCATTAATTGCACAATATTTCTTTAGGTAATTTTGTAGGCAATGCCTAAAGTTGTTAAAGGCAATGTATTTTGCTTCCAAGACTTAGTCAAATCAAGTTGACTAAATTTAGTTAGAAGCAATGCCATCCCCTTCTTCTCCGGCAAAAGTCGCCGGCCAACCGGCGACCTTAAATTAGAAAAAAAAGATAAATATTTGTTTTCTTATTCTACCTTCTTCTCTCTTCTTCTTCTTTTTCTTCTATTCAACCGTCTAGTTTCCTCTCTTTCTCTCTCCCTCTCTCTCCCTTCTCTTTCAAAGAAACCAGACGATATTTGGTTTGAAACCAGATCTCGTCTGGTTTCGTTGCCAAACAAGATCACGTCTGGTTTGGAAAACCAAACAAGACGAGATCTGGTTTGTCAGGAAACCAGACATTCCCGGCGAAGGGGCTCCTCCCCTTCACCGGAGATACGAGATAAATGGTAGAGAGAAGTAGCAAAAGAAGCAAGAACAAGAAGAAGGAAGAAGCAAGAAGAAAAAAAAAAATTAAGGTCGCGGCCGACGACGACCTATCCATTTGGTCAAACATCGAATGAGATATTGCCTCCAAACACATTGCCTTTAACAAAACTAGGAATTGCCTTTATCAAAATTGCCTCTAACAACTTTGGACATTGCCTATAAAATCTCCCTATTTCTTTTAGGAGACCGAAAGAAAGAGAAAAGTGACTATTTGAAAGAAAGAGTGGGATATCTGAATT
>BEHA01001487.1:83762-99469 GCA_002897215.1 Eschscholzia californica subsp. californica | reverse complement strand
TCTTGAGAGTGACCGTCCGAGTCCGCCCGAGTAAATAGGTGGTCACCAACAGTTTATGTCCGAGTCGACCGGTTCGATGAAGTTAGAGTCCGATACCGACCGGTCCGGACCGATTCCCACCCCTACACACAAGGGTCTTAATTCATACTCAGGACGTTGGACTAGCTTGGACCAAAACAATTGCTAAACTCACAGATTTTTCACTCTTGAGATACTTTTTTCTTTAAGAAATCGACTACGATCTACGTTAGGTGTTACAAGGCCTTGATACATCGATGAAGATGTAATGACAGAGATCATAGGGAAAATGGAGAGAGGAGGGAGAAGGATGTTGGTGATGGTTGTCGAGGTTTTTTAACGAGGCGGTGACAACTATGGTGGTTTTTAGTTGTTGACTCCATTTTCTTTCACCTGTCCTTTTTTAATGTCATATTTACTAGTATTGTTTGTGGGCTTAGAAAGTCTAAACACAAATGATGGGCTTCATAAAAATCCGGGGTGCCCATAACACAATTGCCTATAAAATGATTATAGCCGTTCATAGTTAGACTCTCCCTCTCTCTCTCTAGATTCAAAAAGACAAACTCTGTCTCTCTCTCTCTCTCAAATTCAAAAATCAGCTTTTTGGGTCCACGTGGTAGAACACAGCGGTCATACATTAGATTGATTAGGGTACTTGAGTCATTTTCCTACTTAAGAAAAGGAGAAGTAAAGGCTTTTTCTCAAGTCGGGTTTCTAGAAAAATTATCCGTTGTTTATACCACTGTCCAATAGACCCTCGTCTCTCTCTCTATTCACAAAGAACTAGACCCTCTTCTTCGCCAATTCAAAATCACAATTCCATTTCTTGTTGTGTTCTGAAAACAAAACCCTTCCACAATTCAAAATCACAATTCCATTTCTTGCTGTGTTCTGAAAACAAAACCCTTCCACAATTCAAAATCACAATTCCATTTCTTGCTGTGTTCTGAAAACAAAACCCTTCCATGAAGAACCGCACTTCTAAGTTCGTGTCAGAGCTTTTGTATTATATCGATCATACCAAAGTGAGGTCAGTGGGTTTAATTCAAAACAAGGTACTTTACTTCCACGCTGAAAAATTCAAGAACGAATTCAAGAATTGCGATTTTTCATTATTGAGAGACAAACTGAGAAAAAGTGGATTCGTACATTATGATAATCGGATCAGAAGAAAAGAGGAATATTATTATTTTCACCAGTTTTTTTTCAAAGGGAGTGAAAATCTTCATCGTGTAAATGCCAAGATCAAAACCCTAATACCCGTTTGGAAGGATTATATTGCACCCAATTCTCCACCACCACCAGTTCCCCCTTCTCCTCCACAACTTGTTCTTCCTCAACCTGAAGGAATCATAAATCTTGAAGATTCTTGGGCATCATTGATCCATGATGACGATGACCCTTTGCGATTAATAACGTTTGATTATGATGATATAATAACTACGTGCATTATAATGCATAACATGATCGTAGAGGATGAACGTGAAAAGGATTTTGAGCATATTTATGAAACACTTGACTCGGATGAAGATATCCAAGAAGATGACCTTGAAAGTTTTACACAATTCCTATCTCGACACAAAAAAAATTAAAGATAAAGAGGGTCATTACGCGTTGAGAAACTTTGGTTGAGCATTTATGGGCAAGATGGAGCGATACTTCGTCTTAGAAAAATGATTAAATTCTACGAGATATGATCTTATTTATTATCTAATTTTGTATTTTGGTAAGTATTTTATTTTTATTAATAAAATTTTAACTATGATAATTTATAATTATAATATAATTAATTAAATAGTATTATTAGTTTATCAGAATACAACAATAATAGGACACTAGTGTCAATTTATAAAACATATTAAGGGCTCAAGTACAAATTTTATGGGAACCAAGGACCAAAAATATATTATGTCCCACTTCAATATTTTAGTTACTTTTGGATTTTTTTCTTTTAACCATTAGATAATAAAATGGTCCCCTGGATAAAGGTGGGTCCTGTGCCACCGCACCGGTGGCACCCCTTTACCCACGGCTCTATTGTCGGACCGCCCAATCTGGGCTTTGGACTGTTCAGTCAGAATTCGAAAACCCACGAAGAAGTGTTAAGAAAAAAAAGGGACGGGATAGACTAAGGGTATGTTTGATACGTGAGAAAATCAACTGAGAAATACGAAAATCGATTTTCTGCTATTTGATAAGACCAAAACGATGAGAAAGTTATTTTCTGATAGAAAAAAAGGTTGAAAAATAGACTTAAAAAAATTGCCACCTAAAACATGGGAAAACCGATTTCCCACGCTCAGATAAAAGTGCGCCCTCTCTCCTCATCTGTCCCGTGCTTTTCTCTCAATCCCCAAACTTCATCTCTCTGAATCCTTCTCGTCGATGAATCTTTCTCACGGATGGACCAGATAATTGATCAATTGGATAACAGGGAAAGTATATCTTTGGGATTGCTCTGAAAGTTCTTTCATCTTAGTACACAATGTTTTTTTCACCCTTCTCTCTCTAGCTATTTCCTGTTTCTCTCTCTAAAACTAGGTTAGACATGAGTTTCATTTAAACAGAAAAGTAACATGGATAAGGATGAATAATTTTAGTTCAATTACAACACAACACACCCTAGTTGATGAACAAATGGCATAAATTTTTCAATAATAGGAGAGAACAAATGGATGGGGGTATGAAAATCAAAAACAAATTAATCTCTTCAAGAGATTGTGATGGATGGAAGATTCCCGGCGTTCTTATCTAGGTCAGGTTGATGGTAGATTTCGTTTGATAGCTTCTCCACAATTGTAACTTTCTGATTAGTTCCTAAACTTTTCCTGGAACATGAACTCTATCTCTATCTCTCTCATTAATTTGGGGAAGAAGATGAGATACCAACAAAATTCTAAAGGGGATCCATAAAACCCCAATTAATACATATTTAGCTGAAGGCACTCCCTTTCTCTTACATTCTTATCAAACGGACCCTAAGAGCAACTCCAACGTGGGGCTCGGGCTCCCAATTTTGGGAGCCCCTGAATTTTGGGAGCCCCGGGGCTTTCCTCAATTCCAACGTTGGGCTCCCAACCGGGGCTCCCAAATCAATATATTATACGTGTGCGAAGTATGTGTGCGAAATTTTGGTTTTAAATTTCGACTATAAATTATTAGATTTCGACTATGAATTAAAATGTGATATTATTCGAGAGAGATAATTTCAAAAAGATAAACACAAAAAAAAACACAAAAATAAAAATTAGAGAAAAATACTTAAAAAAGTAGTATTTAAAATAATAAGAATATTAAAAAAAAAATTAGTTTAAAAAAAAAATTAAAAAAATTAAAAAAAAATAAAATAAGGTGGGGTGGATCCCCTTTTTAGGGGATCCACCCCAAAATAGCCGTTGGGAGACCCCCAACGGCTATATTTGGGGCTGGGAGCCCCCCAGCCCGGGCTCCCATTTGGGAGCCCGGGAGCTTGGGGCTCCCAGCCCCACCGGGAGCCCAGCCCCTGGGCTCCCGGGTTGGAGTGGTGAGGCTTGGGGCTGGGGCTCCCAAATTCAAATTGGGAGCCCCAGCCCCATGCACGTTGGAGCTGCTCTAAGAGCTAAAGGGCGGGGCGCCAGGACAACTATCAACTAAGTGCTTCCATTACTCATGTCAACTACTTTCAAAAGTGCTTCCATTTAGTAATGGAAGCTCCCGACAAAGTGGTTGAAAACAACAGAGGCTTGGGAGTGAGAGAATGATGTTAGGCTAATAACAGTAAGGAGACGTAAGTGAAAATATGGAACTAACCATGTCTCACAGGCAAAAAGGATCAATTTGTTAGGGCTAATAAGAGTAAGGAGACATAAGTGCAAATATCGAACTAACGATGTGTCACGGGCAAAAAAGATCAGTGCTCATCAAATATTCTTTTATCTCGCTAACAACCCTTGGTTGGAGTGGTAAGAGTTTTAGTTTTCAACCTCAGAGGTCAAAGGTAGGTCTAGAAACGGTAGCTTATCGGATTTAGACATATCCATATCCAATATCTGATAACCATCCGACGGATATTATCTATCAATATCCAACTCCGATAACAATGATGGATATATCTGAATCAAAAACAAAAATTTATATTTTAAAACTAAATTTAAGTTGTTAACCACTAGATCTAAATAATAAACCTCAACCATGCAGTTTATATATTAGTAGGGTATATCCTGTGCCCCAGGGCACAGGCACAAATGTGACGAAATTCTAACCCAGTGCTTCTAGAGTCACCCCATAGTAATGTTTTAGGCGGTCTCTCCAAACATGTCACCCAACTTTCTATATTTAATATTGTTATATTCAGGATACCCTAATTTTTTGGTATTATTTTATTTTCCTTTTCTTAAATTAGTTATTGAGAGATCTTCATTCTTTTTTACCTTTTGAAATATTTTTTTCCTTTTTTCTTAGATTAGTTATTTTTTTAAGGACACTGTTATTTTTTCTTCAAACAGGTTATTTTATTTCTAAGAATGACTATATTTTAAATTTTGAGAAAAGCTTCTAGACAATATGCTTTATTAAAAAAGGATGTTTGTCTCAGTCATCGTTTTCCCTTCTGTTTTATTATATAGATTATTTATATAATTCTTATTTTTATTATTTTTTTATATTACTTATTATTTTTGTTATATTACTTATCGGATCGAATATTTATCTGATCGAATATTTATCGGATCGAATATCTGCCTCGGTGTAGCTCTGGGATAATCCTTTGTTCCATAGCCCTGAGGCTATCCGTATCTGATATCCGATAAGCAGACGTAATCGATATCCGTAACTAAAATTTATTTTCCCTCCCTCTTTCTTTTACCGCCCTTTGTGTCTATATGAATCTCTGACGAAGCGAAATCTCCATAGCTAATTTTCCATTTTGGGTTCTGAAATCATAGGGTGCTTTGAGTACTACTATTATTTTAAACTTGATTTAACCAAGAGGAGCAAGAGAACCAAAAGAAAATGTTATTTTATGATAGTAGTAACTAGTCATACTACAAGAGCTATAAGAGTTGAAGACATAATAGTTTGGCCGCGACTTTGGGGAATAAAGAAAAATCTCAGGGGAATAAATTCTCTTGGGAATTCATGTTTCTTTGTAAAATCACTGGGGAATATTTTTCTATGGGGAATACAAATTAACAAAATTAACTTTAAGTAAAAAAAAATTATTTGTTTATTTTAAGTTTTTTCCACCTCTTTCTTCTTCTCTTCTTCTCTTTTTCTTTGTTCTTCATTCTCCATCATTTCTCTTACTTATCTTCCCCAAATTTCGAACCCATACGACCCTTATTTATCTAAAATCAGAAACAAAGTTAGAGAGATAAAGAGCAAAAAAATATTTTAAACCCTAGAAATCATCAAACAAAATCTCTTGAAGCACTTAATACATCTTCAATGGAATGTCAAAAGCAAATTCCTTCATCTATTAATCCTCCCCAAGAGAAGTATACACATCTCATACCCTAGAAATCAAGTTAATTTGAGTCCTGATACATATTTTCATCACTTGTAAACATATTAGGTTTGTTTTTTTATGTTTTTAGGGTATAGTGATTTGAAAAAAACAAAGTTTGAAGAAGAAGATGAAGAAAAGAAGAAACACTTGAAGGAGTTTAGGGGTCGGATTCCTAAAAAGATTTTGTTTAAGTTTATAAAAATTCATTTAAATTTTTTTTATTGTATCTTCTAAAAATTTAATTTTCTGAAGTCCCAAAATTGGAAGCCCTATAACAACAAATATAAATAAAAAACTCAATCTCAGTTGACCAATTTCGTGGAATTTTTTTATTCTTCGGAGACTTTTCTGTCTACCCCAAAGCCGTGGCCTTTGACCAATTTGGGTTTTTCTGGAAAAAATATAAAAATTGTAGGGTTATGATCTATTCTAGTGCTTTAAGCGGAATCTCAGACATCTCATGTCAACACTAGTAGTATCTCAGGATCACCATGCATAAGCTAATAATTAACTAAGAGTTTAGGATTACCTTAATCGTTAGTTTTCCCTCGAACCTTTCCAATCGAATGCGAAGACCAAGAGCTCCACGTGTAGCTCCTCTACTCAAGACACCCGAATGATCTTTCCAATCGAGTCAGACATTCCTTACATAAGATGACTGAAACACTCATGTTTTGAGGAATCTCTTCAATCTTGTCAATGAGAAACATTTCGGCATTCATCACGATTGATGTACTTCTCATTTGAGGGTTATCCAGTGTATATATTCCTAATAGTACACCTACGTAGTCGATCCAAATACTCCTATTCCTATAGCCCATGAAACAACGCTATATCGTCGACTCACGTGCTAGTCTTCCTGAGTCATTGTTGTCCATACAATGACTTAGACTAGGGAGATGATAATTAAACCAAATTCGACAATTGTGAAATAACTAATTTATTTCTGATGACGAGAGTTTGTAAATTTGAGCCTCTTTCGTAAAATTCCTTTTACTTACTCAATTTTACTAGTCATGGTTTATTTCCAAAATTACCTTATGTCGTGGACATTTAGTAAGATTCTCACAATTTTGTCTTAGGTGACAATTTAGTTGACTACGGATATATTCCGATTAAACTTTGCTTATTATCAACTATTAGAAGGTCGATTCTTTTGATTTTCCATTGATAATTTCTAGTAACCCTTTACTATAGTTAAGGCTTCGTATTCTTTCTTTTGTAGAGTCTGCAACAGTTCCCGGTTCGAAACACTTTCTGCATACTTTCCTTCCACGTCTGAAGTTTACATTGACAAGTTCAACTTTCTCCACTCTAACTCATCCTAGCACTTTTACAAACCTTTTAGGATGTTAGATGTGGTTTCAGATTGTCTTATCTGAGTTCGGATGTTAACATCTCTCAATACTTCAGTATTCCAGATGCCTTGGGGAAATGCTAAATCATGTCACACATGACCGATCTTACGCCTATAGCATAATTATCTTTGTCATGCGTGCTTGCGCATCAGGGTCTCCACTCTTAGTCTTGCCTTGCTATACGCCATGAGACTTGGGTCGAACATTTCTTTTAGAGTCTTTCATTTTCGAACTTATAAGAATCCCAAGTTTTCTTATTATAGTCCTATCATCTTTAGATCTATGCTCATAGACCTTTTGATGCTCAAAGCATTTTATCCTTTGTGGTACTTCCTTAATTGATTCCAACATCCCTATGGTGTTCTCAATTCTAGTGTGTACACTGCACACCAGACTGGAAAAATATTGTTCCCACTAACCTTCTTGAAATATTGTGTTTCAAGATTTTCTTCATTCTCTAGGAATGAAACGTCTTTGATCTCCTCTTTTGAATCGAAGATTCAAACTCTTGCTTGCTTCATCCCTTGATAGATCTATCAAAGCATGCTTGTTTACTAACCACTAAAGTCGGCGACCTTTACGGTTTTGACTTCCTCGTGTTAGTTTATGGACTTATACATAGACTGATGTAAGATCTCGTTCATAGTCTCTTGGTATGAATCCACGATCCTAATCTTTTTCGTCTAGTTTTTGGGAAACTTCAATGTTTCCATCCCTCTTAGTTTTTTTTCCTTGAAAACTAATTATCGTCCAATGGTTTCGCTTCATTGACCGATTATCAAGTTCCTGTTCTTGTTGAGAAAGGATTCCATAATTTATTGACTCATAGCCAATTTAGAGTTGGTCTCCGTCTCTGCGCAGGTCTGTGTTCTTTATCTTTTATCAGTAAGATTTCAATCTTCTAATCTTGTAGATAAACTTCAAAGAACTTTAGGGCTTAAGAACAACAATTCGGAATACTCGCAACTCATTGAGATATTCATTTTGAGCAACTTTCAACTACTTGATGGTTCTCTGACGAATCTCCATTCATCTTGTGAGGTATGTATTTAGACCTTCTCCTCCCACTGTTTTATAACAGTTTTGTTGCTCTTGGTCGAGGCATTCGACTTTTCCTCCCACTTATCCTACTATTTATCATTTCAGAACTAATTTAGAAGGATACCATCATGAGCAACAAACACTTTGTTCTCTGATGAGTTATGAGAAGCCCAAAATGGTGCCTAATTTGCTAATTTATGTCTAGTAATCCTCGTGCATAGCCCTTTAGCTTTTAGACGGAGTAGGTTATGTGTGAAAACAACCGTTTCTAGAATATATCCTAAAATTCGGAAGACTAGCCAAAAACCCATCATTGATCGAATCATGCCTAGCAGTGTTTTGATTACTTGATGGGCCTAGAAAGTTTCCTAAATAGGTCTACACCCGCAAGTGCACGTGTGTCAAGTTGTAAAATTCCGGTAAGACCGGTTCGTTCCTCAGAGACTAAGTCAAATTTCAATTCTAATCTTAAAACTATTATGTCTTCAAAATAGTGGTTTGATTGGTAATATTTTTTTTTTAAATAATAAAAAGATAAATAGCAATTAAAAATTAAATAATACTAAAGTTGATATTCAAATAAAGGGAACCTATGAGAAGGGAGAATCTAGGGTTTCAGGATCCACTTTAGCAAATATGACATCTGACTTATGCAATTTAGATCTTCTTCTTTTATAACTCAAGGAAGAATAACCAACCTCGGATGATCTTTACTTTTCAGGACACTTACTATAAAACTTTCAATTTCGGTACATAAAATCACTAGTACTCTAATTATTAGATATCAAACGTAAGCATGATACATTAAAGACCTAAAGCCTAAATATGAACCATCAAACATAAGTATAACTAATGAAAGGGGTTATCGTAAAAGATACGCGAAGAAATCAAAGTATTTAAGCACTTAAAAGAGATTAAGTCAGAAAATCACATAAAACTAAAGCTTAACCTTAACCCTAGATCGGGAAAGTTAGTTACTCATGATGGATGAGAGCATAATAATGATTAAAAAGAAGGAAAAGAATAACATAACAAGAAAGGAAAAGAATTGGAGAAGAAAACACCTTTTTTCGCTTTTTTTTCCTTCTGCGCAGCCAAACAGAACCTTAGAGAAAATTATTTTCTCGTCTTCCCGGAAACGATTTCCAGGTGAGAAAATAATTTTCCTTCCCTGGTTTTTCTCTTCCTTTACTGTTTTCTCTTTATTTCTCTTTCTAAACTTCTCTCTTTCTCTCTCTAATAAATTAAGGAGCCCTCTCTTAATCTTTATAACCGAGTATATGAAGAAAGAAGAAGAAAAAGATGATAATGGATTTTATAAATAATTCAATCTTTCTCTCTCTCTAAAATATCTTTCTCTCTCTTAACTCTTTTAATCTAACCTTCTCTCTAAAGAAAAGAATCAAAAGAAGAAGAAGAAGAAGAAGAACAGAACTACAAATTTTTTTTTCTCTCTCTCTAGCTCTCTCCCTCTAAAATCTTTCTCTTTCTTTAGCTGTGGAGAAGATACCAAAACCCGAGATAAAAATGATGATGATGACTCCTCTCTGTTTTATACAAACAGAGGAGTAAATCCAGTCGATAAGATCACCCAGCCGACCTTCCTTTTCTCAATCCTTCTCAGTTTCTATATAGAGGAGAACAAATATCTCTCTCTAAAACTTTCTATCCGAGAAGATTGTCCCAGCTCACACCCTATCTGTTTCTCTAAAACCTTCCTTCTCTACCCAATCCTCTACATAACTTCTTAAGAAATCATTCCATTTTATCTTTCTGCCCAGATTTCTTTCCCTCTTTAAAGTATATCTCACGTCCTCTCTTTCTCTCTACTGGTTTATATAATATTTCCAAAGGAGGAGTAGAGAAAAGAAGAAAGACGTGAGTGAGCTGGTGAGTGGTAATGGTCATGATAGAGTGATTCAGTGTAGCAGAGGCAACCTCACAAGATGGGACGCACGCATTGTAATCGCTAGATGGGTCGGGTTTGACAAGAGCCGTCAGATCAAGGAGGACATGGAGATGAAACAATAGATTGCCCGAGACCATAATAGTAATCTGTGTCCATGTGTACTGAATCATAGACTCTTACCAGATCCCGAAAATGTACCACTTAAGCCCAACAGTATACCGAAATTTTATCTTCTTAACGTCGGATTGCACGCCACGTGTTCCAACATCTGTGCTGACCTTGGGTCAACGGATTTGGACCCAAACTTTGACTCGCTCTATTTTCCTGATCCGGACTCCGATTCGACTTCCGTCTTCGCCGTTGGGTTCGTCTTGGACTATATTTTCATTCGAGCACCAATTTTGACCAGAATGACCATAATCAAGAAATGACCAAAATACCCCCAACACGTCTTTCTATCGATTTTATCCGGTTTTCACACTTAACTCCGTAAGAGACACCTGGACAAAAGAAATACACAAATCATCAGAGTAACTGCTCGAATTGGACTAACTAGCCATAGTTAAGAGATTCAGATGAGACATTTTCATGTCCCATCATTACTCCCACCTGGATTCACCATCCCTCGTATGTGTTCCATGGAGCGAGTTGGGAAGTCGTTTCTCAACTCCTTTGATGGTTATGCTTGGCATGCTTACCAAGTTGATTCTTTTGTACTTCAGTTTGTAATTTGTTTGAACCTTTCAAACATTCTGACTTTATACTTTATGAGTTATACGTTTCTGTACTTCATGAAGTTGTCACGGTACATGTTGAAGTAGCTTTCGTTAGCTTCTGCAAGTAAACCTATAGGTCTGCATAACTAAGTATGAGTCCTAGTAGATTACTAGTCTCTATGCCTTTAGAAAAGGGTGACTTTGTCGTTTGGTCTTTTAACACAAAAGCGACAATGCTAGAGTTAACGAATTCTAATCTTTTGATTTTAACCATTATCAATGTTAACAAATTCGATTACCCAAGAACCTTCAGTTAATTTACCACTGGTTTAAAACATTTCATGTTTGTAGGAGAACATAATAATTACTATTAAGTTCTAAACTTGATCAGTGTCTAAAAGAAGACTCTAGGACCTTATAACTGTTTCGGCAACGTTTGCTTCATTATCTATTAAAGAGTTCATCTCTCTTTTAGTCAAGTAATAAGTTCCATTAAGCTCCCACTGAGCCGCACATCCGGTCTTAAACCCTTAATGAAGGAATTTTACTTGTTTAACTTTGTTAACAAGGATATTGGAATCACAATTCATAATTTCGTTCCTTTGTCCTCCAGGTACTAAGGGTAGTTTCTTTTGAATTGGTCTAGCCAATTTTAGAAACATTTACAGTAATGAGGAACAATCTTGATCATGGCCTCAACAACCGCTTTGCCTTCCTTGATCAATAGTTTGTTTCTCTTGATTGACCCTTTGCCCTTTGAATCTCAAGAACTCTTCCTTAGATTTCCTTTGCCAAATTTCAAGAATCTTTTCTTAGATTTGATATTCACGTGTGTTCTGCTTAGTTGTTCACAACAATCTGAGTGACTCATTTAAGTTTTTTTTATCTTCGTTTAATCGCATTGAACTAGGTGATAGATAAACTATGTTGTCTTCTCTTTAAGATGACTTTCAGATTACCTTGGAGGTCTCGTACCTTTCTATTTATGACTTTCAGTTTGTCTTTATGGTCGTGCTAGCATTCATTACTCTTCCGAAGAGAATGTACTATGATTGCTTGCAAAAGGCTTTTGACCTTATCCGGTATGAGTAAACTCCTTTGATAGATTGCATTAATGAATGTCAAATCTATCCTTTTGCCTCGAGTATCCAAAATTCTTTTGCTAATCTCGTTGAGAAAAACCATTTAGATGTGTAGACCCCTTCTCTGAGTCTACCAGCATTGTCCCAAGATGAAGAATGGCACTCTGTGAAGGCTGACCCACCATCCATGATCGAGGGCTCAAAGGGTGTCTTAGTCTGGGTAGACTTTTTTCTCAAAATTACTTTTAGGGACTTTTACGCTAAGTCTGGCATGTGTTACAGTGAACTATTTAGCCGAACTAACATCCACGACATAAAGCGTAAATAAATAAGTAAATGCGTGGGAGAAAATAAATCAAGCACATATGGATCCAAGTATGGCCCCTAGTCCAAAAAGATCCAATCTTCTTAGGATTTTTTCTTGTTTCGCCTTTTGGTTCGCCAAGATCGCCATCTTTGAACCTACATTGATTTCTCCCACTCGAATTAGGATCTCCATCGTTGAGTTTCTTCAATGGACTCATAGACCCTAAACTCTAATTACAAGACTCAAACCATACGCAGACCGCATAAACTTGAAATTAAAATTATTACAAATTGCACCCATCCGTGCTTAAAATAATGATGAAAGAAATAACTTTCTATGACCATACTAGTTCCCGCATTCACATTACATGCATTCATATAATATTCAAGGCTAACAATTATATATGCATGGTAATCCGAAGGATACTTTTGTCGACATCTCTATGCCACATTACGGACCTGAAGTCTAAATTCGAAAAATTCGACTAATGGTGTGTTTCGATTTTATCTTTTATGATTTCAAAAATCAAATTCAAGAAAAATTCCGTTTGTGCTTTTGAAGACCCCGAGTCAATTTCGGAAAAATATGGTTTGACTTTTAATGATTTCTGATGTAGTCGCAGCGAAATTAAAGAAGAACAAGAAAATAAACGAAGAACGGTAAAGAAAACGATAAATAAACTAAAACTTAATTAACTTCAATGGTTTTTCTCTTCAATATGAATAATAAACAAGACTGGACCTCCTTTTATAGATTACTAAACTTTCCTAGATAGACATAAACTAGGATTCCTAAATAATAGAAATACCTAAAACTTCCTAAACCTAGATTCTTATGAATCCTTCTTAAATTAAAACTTCCTAAACTAACTAGATTGGCCGACTAGGCCTCGGGCGCGCGGGATTGCGGGTCCGTCCCGTTATGCGCCTGCATCAGCTCCCTGTTCCCCAGAAGGTTCGTCCTGAACCGATTCAATGAAGAAAACAAGTTGATGCACCCGCATACGATGAACTCTGTCAAGGCGATCCGTAATTCCCACTTCGAATGAGTTTGCACTGGAATCGAAGGATACTAATGTGCAAAAAATCGTCAACCTCGTACTCAAACTCATATGCCAATGATTCTCGCAAAATTAGCTTTAGTGAATAAATAATGTACATCTCGCCAACTTCCCACGGTAGGCTCAGCAACTTAATAATCCTCAAGAAAGTGTGAAGTACTATGAGCAAATGTGAAGGAATAGTAATTGTAATGAATCTCCAAAATAGTTCATCAATTGCCAAAGTATAAGCATAACCAACTCCCAAAAAGTTAACGATGTTGAAACATGTAGTGTCGATATGCCACTCAAAAATGGTCTTCCCACGTTCATCTTCGTGAAGTTTATATACCCTAACTCGGTAATTACGTAGAAATTTAATTACTTTCTTAATCAACATAGCACCATAAATATTTTCTTTGGCCGAAGTTTTCCTTTTTGTAGAAGGTATCGTAGCAAAAATACCTATCTCAATGTTCTCTCTAAGAAGTATTTTATCGAGCACGTTAGAGACGTCAATCTTATGTAATTTGACTGATCAACATCAATATGTTTGTCAATTCTGTAAGTTGCAAACCATCCAAACCTGATGTGTTCCGCTTCTACCTCCCTTCCTTCGTTCTTTAATGTAATGGAGACAAATTCCGTCGTCTTTGACTTCAAACCCACACGCTCATCATTCATCATAACACCAACCTTCAAAGCCGAAAGAAATTGCTTAAACTGTTTTGGATTAGCATATTGCCCATCAACTTTCTTCTCTTTTCCAATAAGGTTAGCTAGTCGTATGTTCAACTCATCTTCTTTCTTTTTGAAATTTAAGCTGGTTTCATCAATTTTCTTTTCAGCATCTTCTATATGATTTCCTTTCTGCTTAAAAGTCCTCTCGATCTCGTTTGCTCTCTCCTTTCGTTGATTTAGAGTTCCCCGGCTATCAAGCAGTCGTTCCTCTCGTTCTCGTAGCTTACTTTCCCATTCTCGCATTTCTTCCCTTTGTATATATATAACTTCCTTGTGCATTTCTCGTTCAGCATTAAAAGACTGGCGTTCACTCCAAAGTGTACTCTCACGAGCCTCCACCTCCATCGATTTCCTCTCCACTTCCGAAATCTTACTATTTGCCTCAGCCAGCTTGGCATCAACAATGTGTAGCTTGACTTCTACATCCAAAGATTTCTCATCAAGGTTAGTAACCAAAGCATGGGCTTCTATCAACTGTGTAACAACTGTGTACTTGATCTCTTCTGATTCTGCTCGTGTATGACGCAAAGCCTTCTCAAGATCAGAAACACATTGCTTCTCAACGGCCAAAGCATTCCTCAAATTTTCTTCACGCTTCTCCACTTCAGCTATTGCCTTGGAGTGCCTTGTATTTTCCCGTTTAAGACTCTCCCGAGCTTCTGCCCGTGCCTGACAAAGCTCGTCATTTTTTGATGTCCATTCCTTCTTCTCAATCATGAGCAAACCCATATTTTATTGATATGTGAAAAGCTCTTTTTCAAGTTTTGAAATTCTTTCAATGAGGGCTTCATGGTCCTTCTCACAAGAAGCCTCAATCAATAAACCTGCTTCTCTAAACTTCCTCCAAACTTCCATGTCACCAATACCATCTTTATTACCTCCATATTCTCCTAATAAATTGACTGTTGGTGTTGGTGTTGCAATCCCTAAGGTTGGGAATGGAGCAAGTAACGGTTGGTGGTGTTGGGGTGGGATGTGGTGATTGGGTAGGGATGGAGTTTTGGTGGTGCTTCTAGATGGGACAACAATATTGGGTATGTGAACACCGGGGTGCCTATAAAATCTGTGTTATAGTATACATGGCTAGGGTTTTCTTCACGTTTCAGGTTATGGCTTGGTGTCACATAATGAGGGGAATACGTTGGTGGCGGTGGATATGGGGGAGGAGAATACGGTGGTGGTTGTGTCGGCTAGGGTTCTGTAGAAGAATGGTTTTGATTTGGCTGTTCTGTAGAATAGTAGAAAGATGGAGGAGAAGGAAAAAAATATGACTTGGTTCGTCTCCGGGTTCCCAATCATACAAACATGTCGAATTCTTATTTTGATGATTTTCTTCAATATGTATTTTGTCTTCATAGTTACGTTTTGAATCGTCCCAGTCGTATCCAAAATCATCCATATTCGACTCATAGAAATTTTCTGCCTCATAGTAGGAGAAGTTATCTTCTTGTAGATCATTGAAATAAATATTTTGGTAAGATAAATCATCTTCCTCCATTATTGAAAAACTATGATTTTTTTTATCTAGAACCTCTCCTTCAATAATATTGACTATGGTAGTCGAAGGAATTTCGGATAATAATTTGGTCGATTGGATTTGAGATTCCATATAAGATAAGTATTCATGTAAAGGGAGAAAAGCGTATCGAAAAATACTTTTCACTTTATTCCAATCATCTACGATCGATTTTCCTTCATTAATGAGTCTCCATTGCATTGTATTGAAATCTTCATATATTCTTTCGGACATATGTTGCTCAACCAAAAAAACCTTATCATTGTCATGAACTTCTTGATTTCGGAACCGATCTTCCATGTGTTGAATCCAAAAATTTATATAAAATTGACCGTGGAAGAGTGGAATTTTAGAAACTTGATGAATTTTTCTTTTATCTTTCCGATCAATATAAAATTGAGTTGTATCTCTAATGGGATCCCAACATAAACATGGAAATTTTTTCCAACATTCAAGAGAAGATGTATCCATAGATATATATATATATATATT
>BEHA01001487.1:46938-68718 GCA_002897215.1 Eschscholzia californica subsp. californica | reverse complement strand
CGTGGTTTTTTTACCTTCTAGTTTGGAGGGGTTTTTTGCCACGTTAAATAATCTTGGTGTCTCTACTTTTACTTTCGCATCGTTTATCTTCATATTCCTGAACAAGTTAATTAGGTTATTTTTCCTAACAGTGAGAGGCCTCTATTGCTTATATATAACTCGCAATCATTCACAAATTACCCAAATATTTGAAGATAAACTATATAATTCATGCAAATGAAGAACTTCATGTGCAAAAATTGTATTATATATCGATATCGTGTCGACCATACACAAAAGCGACTTGAAAATGCGAGATGAAATCGTCCAGCAAAGGTTTTAATGGCAATGTAGAGATCACTTTATAAGATGTAACCATCTCTCCTTTGCCTTTCTGGTAGGCAAGTTGGCTTGCCGTGAAATTGGCGAGGGATCGAGCTTCGGTATAGACAGACCCCATCACCATTATCATCACTTTATAGGATGTATAACATAAGATAATTGGTCAAAATCACTAGGTGTTGGAGGAGTAGAAGTTTTGGGAATCAAGGTTATATTAGTTTGATTTGTTTCCTCATATTCAATTGAAGCTTGAAAGAAGAATTTTACCATGTTAATCAAAATAGGTACAATTCTTCTGGGATCAATTTAGCGTGATTTGGGGGTTAATATAGAAAACGTATATATCACTTTCTCTCACTTAACTTTCAGATTTGGATCAATTTAGCGTGATTTGGGAGTAATATACAAAACGTATATATCACTTTCTCTCACTTAACTTTCAGATTTGGAAAGAGTATATTTTCTGAGATCAATTTAGAGTGATTTGGGGGTTAATATACAACACATATATATCAATTTCTCTCACTTAACTTTCAGACTTGGAAATAGTATATTTTTCCAATGATCAATTTAGCGTGATTTGGGGGTTAATATACATAACGTATATATCACTTTCTCTCATTTAATTTTCGTTTTTACTTATACATAACAAAAAATTCCTTACAAAATTATGAAACATGTTCATAATTATGTACCCTTTACGAACCGTTTTTACTCATACATAACCACACATTAAATATAAATTATGAAACAAGTTCGTAAATTATGTGTTATTTATGACGAGGAAACCATCATTCGTCATGTATACAACGTAATTTATCCAATGGTTCACATTATTTATGCCAGAACTTAATGTTTTTTACACAAGTACAATGCAACATCTTCTCAACTACCTGAGTCATTCAACAAACAACAGTGACACACTTTAAATCATTCTTCACAAACGAACTGAATCTTCTCTAACGGAAATCGAAACAACTGACCAACTTTAGTAAATATTTTATCCCAACCATCAGATTTTAGTTTCGTAGTCTTACTTAGGTTGGATGATTCTGTAGGAAATTTCACCAGTAACAGAAAATTACAAAACGAAAAGGCCGCGGCTTTGGGGAATAAAGAAAATTCTCCGGGGAATAAATTCTCGAGGGAATCCAGATTTTTTTGAAAGTTCTTCGGGGAATTAATTTTTATGGGGAATACAGAATACATTTTTTTGAAAGTTCTCCTCCATCTCATTTGTTCTCTCTGCCACTTCATCTTCTCGCCACCTCATCATCTTCTCTGACGAAGGTCGCCGGCCGACCAATTTTTACGGCTGACGACCTTCCAACATAATTTTTTTTTTTTTTATTTTTTATTTTCTCTCTCCTCTCTCTCTAAATTTTTTTCCTTTTTTTTCTATTCTCTCTCTTTCTCTAGAACAGATCTAGAGAGAGAAAAAGGAGAGATATGATGTACTAGATGTGCGCGTTCATGATTGGCTTTGGGCATCAAGACAAGATCAATCACCAACCAGAGCTTCCATTAGTCCTTCCCAAAGCCAGCACTATAATGTGCAATTGACTCTAGCTTCTTTGCTTCATTTAACTTTCTAAAAGAAAATGATGGTAGAAGTGGTGGAATTATAGTGGAATGAACCTTTTCGGGTTCTTGATTCAAGCTCCTTATGTTGCAAGCGTTATTACGGTAATCTCTGACGACGAAGGTACGTCGACGTTCTGCTTCTACTACGTTTTCCATCTCTAATTCTGTCTCTTTAGCTCCAACCCTAACTCTGTCTCCTGCCATGAAGAACAAGAAGAAAGGTTTGAAAAGTACACAAGTAATTCTGTCTCTCTAGCTCCATTCAAGGTTTGTTCGTGAGAACAGACCCTCTCTCTATCTAGATCTGTTCTAGAGAGAGAGAGAAAATTTTAAAAAAATTTAGAGAGAGAGGACAGAGAAAATAAAAAAAAAAAATTTTATGTTTGAAGGCCGCCGGCCGGAAAATTGGCCGGTCGACGACCTTCGCCGGAGAAGATGATGAGATGGCGTGAAGATGAGGTGGTAGAGAGAGGTGATGAGATGGAGGAGCCTTCTAAAATTTGTTTTAATTTGAACTCCCAAAATTAGAAGCCCCTTAGCAATAAAAAGAAACATAAAAGTCAATCTTATTTGACTAATATTAAGAAAAGTCTTTATTCCCCGGAGAATTTTCTTTATTCCCCAAAGCCGCGGACAAAGAAAAACATATACATTAGTCAACAAACATATAATTTACTATAAACGACATGTATAATATAGTAAATTATGTATAATATTTTATAAAATTCATCATGTGTTAGAGACAACAAAACTTTAGTTTGAATAACAAGGCTACTGTTATGTAAAAAAAATATATGTAAAGTGCAATAAATTACATATAATTTTTGGAACATTACACACTGTTCACCTTCTGTAACAATAAAATTGTACGGAATCTTCACTGGTTCAAATGTGTAAAGCGCAATAAAATACATATAATTGTTTGAACAATACACATTGTTTACATTCTGTTACAATAACATGGTACGGAATGTTCTCTGGTTAAAATGTGTCATGTTAGTACACATAATTTCGTATAAATTACACATCGTTTACATTCTGTTACAAAAAAAACGTACGAAATCTTCGCTGGATCAGAAATAGTACGGATACCTTGATCTGATTACAATAGATATTTTAAAAATCAAAATCTGTAACCTAAAATACTAAAAAGTAACATAATACATGGATATAAACATAACATAATCGAAGATAATGAATTAGTAAACAAAGATTTAACATTAACATCATAAATTGGTTATGAAGATCTTAGAGAGAGAAAATCATGAATAATGATAATATTTGAAAAGATGATACAAAGATGAAACCGATTATAATGAAAATCATAAATATCTTTAAGCACGATGATGAAAAACATAAAAAAAAAAAATTAAACTTGTTACTTTAACCTCAGAAGCACTTATTGATCTTAACATGGTAAGAACTGAGTCTTTGATGATTGAAATCGAAATAAACGATGAAGTTTTCAGTTGGTCTAATGAAGATGAAGCAGATTTCGAGACTCAAAAATGGAGGTTGAATAGAGGATTCGATTTTAGAGAGAGAGAAGGAATGGTTTCCGTTTTGGAGAAGAATGAAGATAATGATTTCTGTTAATAGTATCGTGATTGGAGAGAGATAAAAATGAAAAACGGATATTTGAGAATTTTGATGGAAAAGAAGTTTTTGTTTATATAGAAGGTTAGCTTAGGTATTATGATTTAATATGAAATCTAGGGGTTTGTGTTTTCTCTAGAGATGGATACAAATGGACTAGATTTCCATTTTTTTTAATATTTTGGTTTATAAACCCATTTTACGACTAGAGGGGATTAAAAGTGTGTTTAAGGGTAGATTTTTGGACCCTAAACCCAAAAATTATTTTCAATTTTCAGATTAGTTAGAATAACACAAAGACACGGTGCTAAACAATCTATGGGATTCTACGAGAAACCTAGATTCATATCCAAACTTTGAGTTTCAATAATGTGATCACTAGGATTCTTCTTTGGAAACCTAATAAAACATCACTCTCATTCTAGATTTCAGTGAGCTTTTAGTTCATCTTCATTCTTAGCATGACTTTCATTGTGATATAAATGAACGATAAGATGGATACGACGAGTTGGATCTTAATTACCGGTGGCGGACAATTATATAGACAACTATTTTCAGGCCCGGTGCAAGTCAACTATGCTTGACTTAGTTGACTTAGATTTAATAGGGGGACAATAAAAAATATTTTCTTATTCTTCTCATTCTTCTTCTTCAATTTTCTCAAAGGAACCCACTTCCCATCTTCCAGTTTCACAATGGAAACGTGTTCTAATCATTAATTTTTCATCCATGGTCAGATATTTCCATTTTTGTTTGGGTAACAGTACGGTGAATAGGTTCTTCTGCTTAGACAAAGACATCGATGATGTTGGTGTTATTCGAAAATTAATTAGGTCGAAACAGTTGTCTCTCTGGTGTTATGAAAAACCAAAAATCGAGTCTTCCTGTTTTAGTAAAAACAGGGATACACTTTAGACTGTCTTTCTAAAATAACTTCAGAGATAACTTCATGTCTAAAATTATTACTGTATTTGAAACATATTAAAATAAAACTAATATAATATAAAATAGAGATTATTAATTA
Source organism: Eschscholzia californica subsp. californica (assembly GCA_002897215.1). Classification (NCBI taxonomy): domain Eukaryota; kingdom Viridiplantae; phylum Streptophyta; class Magnoliopsida; order Ranunculales; family Papaveraceae; genus Eschscholzia; species Eschscholzia californica. Next base: position 64,193 of record BEHA01001487.1, on the reverse strand, counting down.
AAACGTTAGAGAGAGAAAGCCGAGTCGAGTTGTCTCTTTCCTTTAGACAGCGAACACCCTGGTAACTTAAACCAGTCAGATGTTTGTCTCGCAGGATATAACGGCTGTATCTTTCAGGATGACGACTAAGAGTACTTCGTTTTTTCTGAAAGCGTGCGAACTTTGAATAAGCAGTAAGAACGACAGATGAAACTGACTTCTTAATACTCTAAATGCTCATGTAACTTTGAATGCTAAAAACTTTCGTATTTTGTTTGCTGGATTCTATTTGGTATTTATAAAAGTATTGGTGACACTTCAGACAGGTGCCTATAGAGAAATGAATGACTGTTGGCTTTCGAGTGCCATGTTGACTGTCAGATCTCAACGGATCTATCAAGATCTCGCGCCTTGAACGCCCACCGTTAGATCATCAACGGATCTACCTAAAGGGTGCGAAAAGTCCTGATCGTCGGATCAAATATATGAACATAAAAATCAAAGGCTCCAATCGCTCCTCGTGACGATGCGAAGTGCAAAGTGAGTGCACCTTTAAAGCGCCCAAGGCGACCCTAAAGGCCCACGCCGCACGTGGTGCAAACCACGTGAATCACCTTTCAATTTCAACGAACATACCATTGATATATGGAAGAGTCTATATAAGGAAATAAAACTTCTCTAACATCATGAATGTAGTACTAATTCAAAATTCAATTTTAGAGTTAATGTTTCTCATACCAAACTAATTTTGTAATAACACATTATATGAAATCGGATTTGGACAAAATTTAGGTCTACATTCAAGCGCTCGACGAGACGAATCCAACGAGACTTCAACAAGAGAGTAATTAGGTCTACTTTTGAGCTATATACCGATTTCAACAGGAGAGTAATTAGGTCGAAACTTCGAAAGCTCTTTAAGCAGGAGAGTAATCCGTTACTGAAACGGTTTGATTTGTTTCTTAGTTAGAGAAAAGGGAATTATAGAGATCTACAACCATAGCAGACATAAAAAAACCCAGCACAATCATCTTTGTTCAGTAATGCAACCCTTTACTGGAAGTCATCTATTTTAAGGTGTTAGTTTTCAATCTCCATAATGAGAAGATTCATGTCATTCTAGCCCCGCCTATTGGTGAAAGTTAAATTAAGTTGTTGGAGTTTAAGGGATCCCTGCATTGCAACTATGGAAAATCAATTAGATTGGAGAATCTGTGAGATTCAGTTATATACATTAAATAACACATCCATGGACAACGAGCAAGAAGAAGAAGTTATTCAGAGTTTAATTGAAGACCTTATAGAGTTGCCCCTTTATTAAATCAAAATCAATTAAGTCAAACATAATTGACTTGCACGGCTGTTGAAAATAGTTGTCCATGTAAGAAAATTGGTTGTCCACGTATTATGGACAACTATTTTCAGGTCCGGTGCAAGTCAACTATGCTTAACTTAGTTGACTTAGATTTAATAGGGAGACAATAGAAAACATATTCTTCTTCTTCGATATAATGAACTGATTTTGTTATGTGTTTGGTTGATCTGAAACAATAAATTCCTTTAATCACTGATTTCTTAGTCTTTTAATGTTGAAAGCATGTTTATAATTGGAATATATTTATCAGAGTTCCATTTATTAAACTTTTTTTATACTCCATGAATTTATTGATATCAAGGTAAGATTTCTCTTAATATTGGTCTCAAATATTTATATTTATGCCTATATATAATTACATATACAAAATAAATTATAGATTTATATTATACGACTAGTCCCGTGTAAATACGACTATTACGTAAGCACAGCCTTGGATTCGGCGACTGGTCCTCGTTGCCGACTTTTTTAACATAGTACTTGATTGTCCGTTATTCTCTCGTATTAATGTATCACTTACTTCCAACTAGCCTTAAATTTGTTCATGCTATTATACATTCCCGAGTAGTCTACGTTTGCTATTTAGTAACATTTCAGTCTTTGTTTGGTTTACTTTCATCGTAACTCATTATATTAAATTCTGCCTATTTAGATTAGAGATGGAGAAACTGTCGGGATCATTGGGCCTTCTGAGACTGCAAAATCTATTATACTGAAGATTAACACATATATAATTGTGTGGTCTGTTGTTCAAATCGGATCGGTTGGAATTCGATTCCAATCATACCTAAAATCGTAATTAACACTACATCGTCCGATTTGTAATCTGAAGCGGTTATGGAGTCGTCAACAGTGGGATTCACAGTGAAAGCCATGATCCAAATTTCGAGACAGAACTTAAAGGGTTTGGAGGAAATCGTAGAGATAAAAGAGGAAATTTTGGATAAAATAAAAACAAAGTAGAAAAAGTAACAAGAACAATAAAAATGGCTTACCTTCATCTTCCCAATAGTCAACCACCATTAAACTATTACAAATGTATGTTTTTTCATCTTTTTTCTTCTTCTTCTTCTTTCTCCAAAAACCCTAACAACCATAATCCTTCTAATTTTCTGATCTTTTTTTTTTTCATCTTTTTTCTACTTGAGACACCGAATGTATAACTTGAACTCTCTTCTTTAAGTCCACTAGGACCTTCTTGAAGGTTGAGAGAAGAATTCCTTCTTCTAGACTTGATATAGATTGCGAACCTTTTCTCTAAAATATTCACTCTCCAATAGTTGTGTGAAGAGAGAGTTTTCCTTCTAAAAAATTTCCACACCTTTCGTGAACTCATAACTGGTCCTTATATAGGCATTACCTTATTAGAGTTCTACTCAAATAAGGAATCCTAAAAGTGTCTCAGAAAAGATAAGCATAAATTAGAGTTTAATCTAACTGAAACTCCTAATTAGGGATAAAACCCTAATTAGGGGTTCCTTATGCTATGGCACTCCAGACTAGCCTTTAATAGGCTGAGTCTGTCCGGCCCAATCCTCTTAAGTGGTCGGCCAGGGATCTCCCTGTAAGGGAATTCCTTGTTTGCTCTTAAAAGTGGGTTTTGCTCTTTTCGGACTTCCTTTTCGAGCCCGATTCTTTTCTATCTTTTAAGCATTATCAGATTGGATCATATCCATCTATATGCTAGTTCCCATCAGTCTATTCTCATTGTTCAAGTTACCATTCTTATGTGTAACCCGTTGTAGGATCTGATCTATGTTAGCCGCGGATTACCGAAGTAATCCGACAATCATAAGCGGCTTCTAGCTAAGCATTACGACCCCTAATTGAACCGGACTAGATGATCTTCTGGATAAAGTCATCATTATCCTAACTAACAAATTGTACGCATTGCCATCTTGGTCGAAGGACACTCCTTCGGAAGGACATCTCCTTCAGTACACCTGCGCCGGATCTAGTTCGGTCTCCTAGTCGCCTCAGATCGGGCGGTTAAGGCCGGATTTCGGATTTCCGTACTGTTTTCCCGGCCTTAGTTCCATACCTCCTCTTTTGATGATGGTGGTGCACACAATATGTTATTTTCCTCCTCCACTAAAGGGCAATTGCTCAGTTGAAGCTCCATTGGAAAATCTGATATCGGTTCTGATCTAGAGGCCCTGTAAAAATGATTAACAAAAATGCCAGAAATCTTTTTTGGGTCAGCTGACCAAGGGTCATCTGCCCTTATAGCATGGATTGTATTTTTCCTCCTTCTATTATGCACAGACAGATGATAGAATTTTGTATTTCTATAATTTTCAAGAACCCATTTCTTCTTTGCTTTTTTGTTCCAGAAAACCTCTTCCATTTTTCATAAGTTCGATAATAGTGTTTGGACCGATTTTTCTACTACAATATTATCAATTGATGGAATTCTACTTTGTATCTCCAGTAGCTTTGTTTCAGCCACTTTGATATTGTTAAAAATGTGGTCGATTTTTACCTTCATCTTCTTTGCAATTTTTGGTAGCTTTTGAATTAATGTGCAATGTGAATTCTCCTAACTCTCTTTTACCATATTATTGAAACCATCGTGCAAGACCCAATGAGCCTCAAATCTGAATGGTATGTATCCTCTTAATTTTTTTTTTCTTGCGGTGTTCAGGACAATTGGAGCATGATCATTATTGAACCTAGGTAAATGTTTTACTAGAACTTCTTGGAACCTTAACCGCCATTCAGTGTTTGCTAGAACTCTATCAAGTCTTTCACGGACATGTGTATCAACATATCTACCATTTGCCCAAGTATAAGATGGTCTGGAATACCCCAGACTTATCAGATTACAATTTGTAATCATCTCATTAAATTACTCCATGGCTCTTATATTACCTCCCGATCCACGCCATCTCTTCGAACTCAAAGGAACGACATTGAAGTCGCCAATAACACACCAAGGTTCCTGCACATGATTGCTGAATCTTCTCGTGAAGTCCCAAAATTTCCTTCTATAATTGGAAGAAGGAGGTCCATACACCCCTAGGAAACTCCATTTTTGTTAGTTACCTACCTCTTCGATTCTCATGTGAATATGATTCTGAGAATAGCAAACAATTTCTAGCTTTGTATCATCATCCAAACACACCCATAATCCACCACTCAATCCAACTGATGGAACTATGAAACAGTTTTTTTATGTCAACTTTTGAACCCATATATTCGAGGAGCTTTGTGATAGTTTGGTCTCAAACAACAGAAAAGGCTATAGCTGGTTTAACTATCGGAGGAATGAATAGACGGACAGAATTGTCGGAGCATTCCCCACTGCCCGACAATTCCAGCTTTGTACAATCATGCATCGACTTAGCGGCCTTATAGGGTTGGCCACCTCTACCCTGAGATCACTATTGTTGCTCACATCGCTTTTGATTTTCTTTACACCATCTTCTCTCGATTCTTCATCAATCAAAGAATACACACGAGCTCCCTTATTATCTTTTGATGATGCTTTTGGTACCTGTTTAGTCTTAGGATTTATCACTTTTCGAGCTAGTTTACTTCATGATCATTTGATTCTTACGGAGACTATTCGTTCCATCTCTTCTGGTTTGTTATCATGCAGTGAATCCACATCACAGTTCAAATTACTTTCATCCAATGGCGACACCACCTTCAATTTTGATTGATGTTGGGTCTTGATCGCCCCTTGATCTTGCGGCTTAACCACGTCAAGAGGGCTTTGTTTTTCAACGAACGACTCTACGACATTCCATTTAACTCGATGGTGGGTCTTGGTTACCATCCTTGATCATGTGGTATTCTCACATCAAATGGGTCTTCTACTTCTTCCAACCCTACCTTAGTACGTATCACAGATTTAGGTTGGGCCTTCTTGGACATTCCCTCCGTCTTAATTAAAAGACCAACTCACTTGTTGACTAGTTTGACTTTGTCATCCTTATTCTTCTCTACCATAACTGTGTCTTTGAAGAGAGAGAAAAATTTAGATTTTGTTGTTTTCCGGAGGAAGATTTCTTCCTCCAGATCTTCCTCTTTTTTAGTTTGTATTATCTTATTAGATCTATATTAAGAGAATCTGAAGTAGATATAGAAGAAGAAGAAGACTCCATTAACAACATTTCCATCATCGGGTGGTTTCATTTCGGCATAAAGATGGTTTGAAGCCAACTTATATGGGTATTATTTGTCTTAACTCTAATGTGTTGTCAATGGCAGTTAATCAAAGAATATATATCTGGAGATTATTATGCCATGAAAAGAGCAACTGTATGTTCATTTCGAAGAATCAAAGGCATGTTGGGAAATGCTATGCTTCTTCTGATATACTGACACTATCTTGATGAGTTTTTCAGCCAGGGGCGAAGTAGAATACAAGTTTTTATTTTTTACCCTTAAAATGCATATGGGTAGGAATTTTCTAACAATGTGAAGAACGGAAAAAGACATTCAAAAAAGTGATGGTGGTGACTGTGGTCTCTGGGAATCAGTGGTGGTACGATGACGAGGAGTTATGAAGAAAATGGTTGTGATTATGGTGATGGTGGTGGTGAAGTGGTGACGGTGGATTCAGCGTCGGCGATTTTTTATATGGTGGCAGCGGTTTTCAGGCGACGGTTTTCCAGCGACAATGGCGGTTTTCTGACGACAGTGGCGGTGGTTATTTTAGTTTTTTTTCAGTTTTTTTTGTAGATCTTTAGGGTCTCCTTTCACGATCTATAGGATCTTCTTGTCGACCTTTAGGATTTTTTATTCTCGATCTTTAGGATCATTATGTCTATGTCTAGTCCAATTTCTTTCCCTTCATGAGGCACTTTGCATTTAAAGGTATGTAACTCTCATGAAGTTTTCAGATGAGAGAAATAAGAATTATCATCCACGTATCATTGTGATTTTGTCACTTATTAATGGAATATGTTTGGGTTATTTCCCTAATGGCCCCCTACTTTGTGACCAGCTTCCCGCCTGGCCCCCTACTTTACGAGAAATACCCATATGGCCCCCTTCCGTTATAACACCGTTACTCTCTCTCCTCCATCTCTTTTTTTCTCTCTGCCATGTCACCTATCACGGCCACATCATCATCTTCTCCGGCATTGGTCGCCGGCCGGCCAAATTTCCGGCCGGCGACCTTCAAATATTAATTTTTTTTTTTTATTTTCTCTCTCCTCTTTCTCTCTCTAGATTTTTTTTTTCCTCACCCTCTCTCTCTCTCTAAAACTCCGGCGAAGGGGTTTCCCTTCGCCGGAGCTAGGTCTGTTCGTGAGCAGAACATTAAGGGTTGTTCTGCTCACGATCAGACCTTGTAAGGTCTGTTCGTGAACAGATCTAGGTCTGTTCGTTGAACAGACTTTGCTAGGTCTGTTCCACGAACAGACCTTGCTAGGTCTGTTCCACGAACAGACTTTGCTAGGTCTGTTCCACGAACAGACCTTGCTAGGTCTGTTCCACGAACAGACCTAGCTCCGGCGAAGGGAAACCCCTTCGCCGGAGTTTTAGAGAGAGAGAGAGGGTGAGGAAAAAAAAAATCTAGAGAGAGAAAGAGGAGAGAGAAAATAAAAAAAAATTTAATATGTGAAGGTCGCCGGCCGGAAATTTGGCCGGCCGGCGACCAATGCCGGAGAAGATGATGATGTGGCCGTGATAGGTGACATGGCAGAGAGAGAAAAAGAGATGGAGGAGAGAGAGTAACGGTGTTATAACGGAAGGGGGCCATATGGGTATTTCTTGTAAAGTAGGGGGCCAGGCGGGAAGCTGGTCACAAAGTAGGGGGCCATTAGGGAAATAACCCAATATGTTTCCCTTATCTCAAAAAAAAAAAAAAAAGTGTCTTTGAAGAGAGGAGAAAAATTGGTAGATTTGTTGCCATTTCTAACACGTCCACAGGGAGACACCCGTTTTCATCTTCATCTTATGTTTTTCCTTGAGCCCCATTTTCACATTGCACCAATGGGTGAGGTAGTACCAAATCAAAACCCTTTCTTTTAGATTTCCTCCATATTAATAGCTTTAACCGTTTTAGGATGGCTAAGCTTTCTCTCTCTCTCTCACACATTAGCTCTCTCTCCTCTCTCCTCTCTCTCTCTCTCTCTCTCCTCTCTCCTCTCTCTTTCTCCTCTCTCCCTCTCACATAATCTCTCTCTCTCTTCTCTCTCTCACATAATCTCTCTCTCTCTCTCTCTCACATAATCTCTCTCTCTTCTCTCTCTCTCTCTCTCTCTCTCCTGTCTCTCCTCTTTCTCTCTCTCTCTCCTTAAAGTATGTTCTGAAATTCTCCCTGTCGCTCAAAAAATTTTATGTTTCCTCTCTTCTCCATAAAACCATCGGCGGCTACAAAGTAACAAATACTACTATCCATGTCCTCCTTTTATCAAGAGGGAAGGAGCATCTAGAGGTTCTCTGAGCAACCAAAGAAGGATCGATCCAATGAGGACGACGACACCGATGACGTCTATTTCCAGATTGATAACCTCCGTCAAGAAAAAGGTAACTAGTACATTTAATTTCTTCCTTATTCCACTTTACTTGTTACGACTTACTAATTCCCCCCCTCTCTCTCTAATAATAAGTTGCTGACTATGATTAATTTGGTGTGTTTGATTATTAATTCCTACTCAATAATAGGACAAGGGGGATCATATAATTTATTTTGGTACAGTCATCGATGATGATGACACTACTACTACTACTAGGGTTTATGATGATGATGAGGTAATTCCACCATTAAAGGTCATGGCTTTGAGTTTCACTGAGGCCGCAAGAGCAAGGATCGAAAATGCAGGTGGAAAATGCCTAAGTGTTCATCAGGCTCCTCTCGCCCTCCAGATGCAGTTTTTTTCTGACTTCCCCACGCACCATGATACAATGCTCATCTTCAACTTCAACAACAACAATATTACTAGTAGTAGTAACCAAACAACCATGAGGAATGTGAGAAGGAGAATACAAGAAGGACAAGGAGGTACTAGCAGCCAGCTAGGGTTTATTATACCACTCCTATTCTATTCTTTAATACATACTTTATTCTTCTCCCATCCCATGTTTCATTCATTCTCTATAACTAGTTTTTGAAGTTTTTCTCTCTTTCTCTTTCTTTGCAGAATATAACTACTACTGTATCCCAACAGCAGCCACAAGAGCGGTCATGGACAACGACGATCTCCTTTCTGAAATCCTCATAAGACTGCCTGCAAAAACATTAGGACAATTAAAAGTTATCAACAAAAGATGGTACTCTTTCATCTCTGATCCTTCTTTTGTCACCAGACACACTACTAGTCTTCTTCAAACAGCAGCTCGAGGAGGTCATTCTACTTTTATTTCGGTGTCACAAGAACGTCTTCCAACTCTGTTATCTTTTGATTGCCATTCACCCCATCTCTTTAGTGAAACCACCTTTACCTTAAGCTTACATGACAACTATGGGAGACCAACCATTATTCCTGTACCATCAATTTCTGCTAGTGGTCGTGGCCTTCTCGTTGTTGACACTGGATACAACGCTTGCATCTGCAACCCTTTAACCAAGAAATATAAATCTATTCCATCTCCCTACAAAATGTTATCTCCTCGATATGGAATAATCTTTGGTGGGTCGACTTCCTCCGGTCAGTATGACTATAATAATCACTACACTCTGGTTTGTTTGCTTCAAGCATACAAGTATTTTAAATTCATGATTTTTTTGCCAAAGAAAAGCCGTTGGAGAGACTCCAACAAGTCTTCGAGGATAAGCTATGGTACTAACGGGTTGAAAAGATATTCTATATGTAGAGAAATTCATCCTGTTTGTAATCGAGGGATTATACATTGGTTAACTCGTGAGGGATATATTGTTGCGTTCGATTTGGATAAAGAAGAGAGTAGGATGATTGAAATACCTAAAAGCATAATGGAGGTTGAATTGGACATGGATTGGTGGGATTGTACTTGGCTTGGAGTTTTAGAAGATGAAGTTATTCTTGTCGTGGGTACCTCTAAACATGAATTAGTAACTTGGGTACTCAATGATTATGAAAACAACAAGTGGAAAATTAAGAGAAAAGATGTGATAAATCCCGAGAGGATTCCCATAGTTTATATTAGACCATTGTTCTTTGATGGTCAGAGTTTTTTATTAACCACCGCAACCAACATCTACTACAAGTCTGGGTGCAGGGTACAGTTACAGATGGAACATGGTGTCCAAACTGGTCTTTCAAAACCTTTACGTTCCGAAAATGCATCTTTTGCAGGTTCTTCACTGTGCGTTCCTATTTTAAGCACTCTTACTGAAGTTTAGCGGGGAAACTTATCATGGAAAATATGTATTTACTTTTGGTTAAAAATCAATTTTATGAATTGCACAATAGTTTTTTTTTGGTTATATTAGTTTGATTTGTTTCGTGATTCACCATTGAAGCTTGAAAGAAGAATTTTACCATGTTAACCAAATCCTCTTCTAGTAATGGCTAATTATCTTATGGACAAAAAAATAATTCGAAAACCATCAGTACATTACTTTTTTGTACGTTTCAGATGATGAATAACAGAATGTATTTCTTCACGATCAGTTGGAATAACACAAAGACGCGGTGCTGAACAATCTATGGGACTCTAAGAAAAACCTGAATTCATAAATTACGAGAGTTTCAAAAATGGGATCCTTATGATTGTTCTTTGAAAAACCTAATAAAACATCATTAATTACCCTTCTAGATTTCTGTGAGCTTTAGCTCATCGTCATTCTTAGCATGACTTTCATTATGATATAAAAAGAACGACAACATGAATAAGATGAGAAGGACCTTCATTATCGGTGACCACCGTTTGTAACACTTTCGTTTCAACAACGATGTTGTACATGAAAAGGGATGTGGATTCATCTGTAGGCGCCCCTCATTTTTTCACTCTTGGACCTGTCTCACTTTGTGTTTCCACGAATAGGCACAGTCCGAGGGCACTTAGACTGGGTTGATCCGTGCTAGGCTTGAATATTAGAAACTCATGCCAGTCCAGAGTGCCCTCGGGCGATCCCACTGCTTTGCCTCGGGACGACTTTCCTCTTTATTCAGATCAATTGATACTCACCAATTTATAAAAATGACTAAAATATTGAATAATGTAAAATAATTTAGATGATCTCATAAAAATTTTGACTTCAAAATGAAAAAACCTTGTAGGCCAAGGAAATACACAAATTTTAATACTAATAAAAATCCATACAAAAAAATAAAATAAATTCCCATTAACAAGTCCAATTCCCCATTATCCAAGGTTCTAGTGTTCTAATTTTTTTTAATGATGGTTGAATATAAAATGGGAAGAGTTCTAGGCCTTTAACTAGGGTTTAAGGGTAGCTACTGGAAATTGGTGTAGTCCTTTCGTTTTGAGAGTTATTTGGGCTTTGAAACTCAAGAGTATATAATATGAGTACATAGAAGAAAAGAGTGATTTACTTACAGGACTATAATCCAATTCATAAGAAAGTACCGGTCCTTCAGTCCTTGTTCAATAATGGAAAACCAATTTCTGAATCCATCTTTGTCCTCATAATCGAAGAAACATGGCCAGGTGGGTTACCCTTTACTGCCGAAAGATCCTTATCAGATATCGGTGTCACTATTGTGGACAAAGTTATTCCAAGATCTGATAACGTTATGTTGTACTCACCGTAACGGTTTATATTATCTATGATCGCCTTTGTCTACTAAATTGGGTTTTGATCAAATCAGTTGACTACATGATACTAATATATCAGGTAGTACTTGTGCTTATTGCTTTTCGAACCGGGTTATACGGGTGTTAATATATCACACTTGGTGTGACCAACGGACTATTGGGTCACGGTTTAGCTGACACAGCCTCATTGGCCAACACTCATTACACCTTCAACGTCAGTTTTATTTACTCACAGTTGTTTAAGTGGATGCCGATGTTATTTTTTACATTAGTCCTCGGGAAATTAGATTGTCAAATAAAAGATAGTTGACTTAGCTGTTCCTAAAAAAGTAAATTTCCAAATTTGAAGATTTTGTTATTTCCTAAATTTAAATGCCAAGATATGCAATCAAGGAATATAATAGTACAACTCAAAATTGAACAAGACAAAAGAGTAGGCAAACAAAAAATGTAGAGTAAACATATATTCATATATTTGTTCTATAGAAATGACCAGTGTTTCGGGGAAATAAGCGAATTTTTGGGGCAATAAGTTTTGGGTGGAAACAAATTTTTTTTGTTTCCTCCAAACATCACCCTTTCAATTTTTTATTCTTTCTTCTTCTTCTCCTTTCACCTCAACCAAATTCCGGCGATTCCACCATTAATGCCGGCGACCACCACCGGATTCCGACAACCCCAACTAGTTCTCTCTTATTTGTTTTTTTTCCTTTTTTCTTTCTTCTCTCTCTTTCCTTCTCTCTTATCCTCTCTCCCTCTTATCCCGTCTCCCTCTCACGAAAGTTTCGGCAAAGGGGATCTCCCTTCGCCGGAAACTCGTCTGGATCTGGTTCTTCCAGATCCAGACGAAGGAACCCCAAACCAGACGAAGGTTTCCGGCGAAGGAAACCCCTTCGCCGGAACAACACAAAAAAATAGAGAAAGAGAAAAAAAGAAGGAAAAAGGGAAGGAGAGAGAAAGAAGAGAGAGAGATAGAAGAGAAGAGAGAGAGAGAGAAATTCTGACCGACTAACTTTTTTCGGCGACTTGAGGGGGAGGGAGTGTTTGGTTTGAGTTTTTTTAGGTTTGCACCGTCTTCCCCGGAAACATTTCCGCTTTCCTCAAAACAATGGCCAAAATATATGCTTATAACTAAAAAGTACCGTACTGATGCAGGGGCACCCGGCGTGGACACTTTTACCGTGGACCTAGCGGCCACGTAGGCCAACCGGCCATATTGATTAGTTTAAGACAGAGTCCTAGTTTAGTAAGATTCATAATGAATCTAGGTTTAGGAAGTTGCATTATTTCAGTATTTCTATTATTTAGGAAAGTCCAGTTTGAGTCTATCTAGGAAAGTCCAATATCCTATAAAAGGATGTCCAGTCTGTCTTTATGATTCATGTTGAAGAGAAAAACCAATTGAGTTTAATCAAGTTTATAGTTATTTCGAGTTATTTATTCGTTCTTTTATTGTTCTTCGTTTACTTTTATTATCTTCTTTTAATTCCGCTGCGTTCTACATCATGTGGTATTCAGAGCCACCAAAATTTTGGGCTAGCGATTCTGGAATTTTTTTTCCAGACCAGTTAAATCCGTATGAATCGTATTCTATTCGTCAAGATGATTATATTCAATCAGATTATACTCATCAAGGGATAACGAATCGATGTTTATGTGCATCATGTTTGTACGAGAATAAGAATTCGTACGATTATCATTAGAATCCGGGAGAAACAATACGAGAAAACTCATCACACCCTCCACCCTCTTATTATCCGACCAAAACCGAACCACCACCATCACCACCACCTCCGTACTCTTATACACCACCTTCATACTCGTATACACCACCACCGTACTCACCATCGTGTTCACCACCTCTAATATCAACTTCGCTACCACCACCACCACCACAACAGTCTTATTTTTTAGAAACGCGTCAATCGAACTATTATACACCACAACCGTCTCCTTATCATTACCAATCGTCACCACCACCAATATATTATACACCAACACCTCCATCTTATTACTATTCCACGTTATATTCACCATCACCTCCATCTCTTTCTTGTCATACACCATATTCACCGCCACCTCCATCTTCTTATTATTCTACATCTCAGCAAGAAGTAGAATGGGAGAACACTGAAAGAGGCCTCTTCTCCGTGTCACAGTTGGAACAATCGATCAACAACGACACAATTCAACAACTTCCAGAGCTCAACAACAACTTTAACGGTATGCTCCCTAATCCTGGTCCTACAATTCCCCCCCTCAACACCACTTCTACTCCACTTATCATCACATCAAAAACACTACTACCAACACCATCATCACAACTTTCAAACCAAGTTACCATAATCTCCCCTCTACAACCTATAACCTACTCTTCACCATCACAAATACCAACACAACCCACTATCACTAGTACTGGATCTAGGGTTTCTACATTTATCAAACATGAAATTTCTATAGAAGATGATGATTTGAAGAAGCCGATGCGTGCGATGAGACTAGTTCAAAAGGAAGAAGACGCATCTTGTAAAGGTATTGATAACAAAGTGGGTTTGGTAACAGCAGAAAATAAAGAGTATGATTTACATATAAATCTACCCCAACCATTGATTGTAGCAAAGCTTACTCAATTCAATGATTCACCTCTTCAAGAAATAGTCGATTTCTTCTATTCTTCCACGGAAGAAAACGAGTTGAAGTCAGCAATCAAAGAAAGTGGCGTCAAGATTAGTACAAATAGCTCAATTGAATGTGAACAAGGTGGTCTAATCACCCAAATTAGTGATTCAATTGTAGATTCTGATGGTTCTTCCATCCAAGAAGATGCTTTGAAGCCAAAGTTCACTGGAAAAGGTAAGATTTCTTTCTCTTCTGATTCAGAAGATGGGGTCACAACGAATTTAACTATCCCTGAAACCCATGACTCAAATGTTCTAGAACAGCGAGAAATTTTCTTACACATCACAGAGGCACATAAAGAAATTTCTCATGATAATTTTGTATCCTTGAAAGGTTTGAAAAGCAATTTTACTGATGATAATTTTATTGTGGTAGACACAAAAGAAAATTTAGAAAAAGCTTGTAACTTGGTTCCACAATCTCATAATCTCATTGAGGTGCATAGTAATGGTTCAAGAAGATCAGTGGAATCCCAATTTGTTGAGTACTTAGAAACTTGTGTTAACCAATTCAATGTTCGACCACATTTTACTGAAATTGTGGTTAATGATGAATTCGATATTAATATTGGGTTTTGGAGAGTAAGGACTATAAGATTGAAGGAAGTTTTATCGTGTTACAAGTATATTTGTCGTTATTTAGTCGTTGCTACAGGCGAAAATGTAGAAGGATTCGTGCCGAAAATTGAAGGAATGGAAAATTTAATAGGGACTATTATTCATCCAAGTTTGTATGGCAGTGGGAACCTTTTTTGTGAGAACAAAGTTTTGGTTCTTGGTTGTGGGAATTCAGGAATGGCAGATTGCTTATATCTTTGCAATTTCAATGGTAGTCCATCCCTTGTGGTTAGAAACACATCCGAACGCGGTCTTCGTCGACCCAAACTTGGTCATTTAGAGCTCAAAAGAGTTTCAGGCAAAACTCCTGTTTTGGAGGTTGGAGCATTAGACAAAATCAAAGCTGGGGACATCACGAGTGTGGTAGCATCCGGAATTGCTCGTCGTTGCATTGTTCAAGTTTCTTACGCCATTGGTGTTCTTGATATCTCTGACGTGTTCGATGCTATATCCCTTAGAAATATCGACGAGTTAGGTATTCTCGCTATATTACCTTTTGTGATATGGGAAACTTCGGCCGACAATAATTATTCTTGTCAGATGTTGGTTCGGAAAATAATTCAAATTCCGAGTTTTAATCAAGTTAGAGTATATAAACTACATGAAGATGAACGTGGGAAAGTAAATTTTGCGTGGCATATCTACACTACATCGTTCAATATCGATATCTCAGTTAGCGTTGGTTATGTTTATACTTTGGCTATTGATGAAGTATATTGGAGATTCATTACAATTACTCTTACTTCACACTTGTTCATAGTACTTCACGCGTTCTTGAACATTGTAAAGTGGTGGAGTCTACTGTGGGAAGATGGTGAGATAAATGTTGTTAATTCACTTATGTTAGTTTGGCGTGACTCATTGCAATATGAGGATACTGTTGGTGATTTCTTGTAAATTAGTATCCTTCACTTCTCATGCAAACTTCGTTCGAAGTGGGAATTACGAATCGCCATGGCGGAATTCAGAGTATATGGGTGGCTCACATTGTTTCCTTCATCAAAACGGTTCGGGACGAACCTCGTGGGAGAAGGGGAAGCTGATGCAGGGGCACCCGGCGTGGACACTTTTACAATGGACCTAACGGCCATGTAGGCCACCCGGCCATATTGATTAGTTTAAGACAGAGTCCTAGTTTAGTAAGATTCATAATGAATCTAGGTTTAGGAAGTTGCATTATTTCAGTATTTCTATTATTTAGGAAAGTCCAGTTTGAGTCTATCTAGGAAAGTCCAATATCCTATAAAAGGATGTCCAGTCTGTCTTTATGATTCATGTTGAAGAGAAAAACCAATTGAGTTTAATCAAGTTTATAGTTATTTCGAGTTATTTATTCGTTCTTTTATTATTCTTCGTTTACTTTTATTATCTTCTTTTAATTCCGCTGCGTTCTACATCACGTACTATGATAACCTCTAAAACTTAATCAAGGAATAAAGTATCATATTATAATAAGGCCAGCGCTTTGGGGAAAGCAAAATAATTTCCGGGGTCTGAAGACTTGGTCAAAAGTTGGTCAATTTTATTTTGTAAGTTGTTAGAGGGAAAAATTAAAAAAAAAATTTCGGCCGGCGACCATGAAAAAAAACAAAAAATTCACTCACTCTCTCTCTCTATCTCTAGAAACTCCGGCGAAGGGGTTTCCCTTCGCCGGAGTTCCGGTCAGTTGAAGAACAGACCGAAAAGTTTTCCGGCCGGCGACCTAATCGGAGAAGAGAGAGAGAGAATGGTAGGGATAGAGAAGATGAGGTGGAGAGAGAGAGAGGTGAGGTGGAGGGAGGTAAGGTGGAGAGTTTTTTATTTTGAACCATATTCCCCATAAAATATGTTTCTCCGGAAACTTTTCAAAATTTTGCATATTCCCTTTAAAATTTCACACCCCGGAAACTATTTAGCTTTCCCCAAAGCGCTGCCCTATAATAATAGGGGTTAACCTAAGGGCGCCTCTAAAGGCGCCTCTCCAAAATTCTATAGGGGCCTCCAATTGCTGTTTGACCGTAGTCAACACCCGACACCTATAGGCGCCCCCACGGACTGACCAATCCGAGGCTCAAAGTTTTGCCTCGCACTGGCCCAGTCCGAAATAGGTTGGACTGTCCAGTCCGATAAGCTTCGGACTGGCCCAAGCCGAGGCCATCCTTTAGACTTCGGACTGATCAGTCCGAGAGAAGATAAAGATAGTAGATCTAGGGTTTCTTCATCAATGGTTTAAATCATCATTAATGGTGGGGTTCTTCCTTACACTTGAAATTGGACAGTAGATCTATGATTTCTTCATCACACTTTCGAAATTGGACAACATATCTAGGGGTTCTTCATCACGCTTTCGAAGTTGGCTGGCAAAATCTAAGGTTTTCATTCTGTTTTTAAGTTGGTTTTGTTAGGAAAAATAACCTAATTAACTTGTTCAGGAATATGAAGATAAACGATGCGAAAGTAAAAGTATAATCAAATCTCCATCAGGAAATTTATGAACGAAAACACAATGATCTGAAGCCGTCCTGTGATACCCTTGATCCTTCATGAATGATTCAAACTTTTTGTACCACTGTCTTGGTGCTTGTTTCAGCCCATATAAACTCTTCTCTAACTTACAAACCAAGTGTTCCTTACCTTTAACTTCAAACCATGTTGGTTGTTCCATATACACATCTTCCTCCAAGTCACCATGAAGGAAAGCGGTCTTGACATCTAGTTGTTCAATTTCTAGGTTCATACTTGCAGCCAATCCCAATACTAACCGTATAGAGGACATCTTCACCACCGGAGAGAAAATCTCATCAAAATCAATACAGTGGTACAAAAAGTTTGAATCATTCATGAAGAGGGACCTACCATCCCCAAACCTGCAACACTGCTACATAGCTCATGTTTGCCTTTGGGTAATGGTTTTGTCATCATATCTGAACCATTGTCGTCAGTATGGATTTTCTCGATCTTCAACACCT
>BEHA01001487.1:35455-46394 GCA_002897215.1 Eschscholzia californica subsp. californica | reverse complement strand
CCAAAAGAAATAGGAATTCCTTTTTAGGCTTGAAAAAATAGAAACTTCTATTTTTTCCCCAAACAAGGAATAAGGGAAATCCTATTCCAACTAGGAGTCCTTTAATTATAAGGAGGGACCCCAACAGGTTTAAGATAAAGAAAGTAGAGAGAGAAGGAAGCCGAAAACGATTGAAAACAGGTTTAGAGTTTAGGGTTTAATCTTGTGTTTAATCTTTTTGAAGATTAATGGATTTTAGTTGGTTGATTGTTAAATTGAAAGTAGAGAGAGAAAGAAGAAAAACGATGAAGAGAAGAAGAAGATGGACGTGCTCAAGAGGCCCCTATAGATGTTTCGGGAGGCGCCTACAGAGAGGAGGCCCCTACAGTAGTTTTGGAAGGCGCCTACAGCCGCTCCCTTAACCTAACAATCCGAAAAGGAGCCTTTAATGGGACTGAAACCCACTGCCACCTTAATACAAGGAGCATGTCCAAAATGACAGGGAGGATGTGAAATTCGTTTTAAGGCTTGATATTTGTGAAAATTACAGTCTTGCCATTCATTTAAATCGTGCCCAAAATAACAACCCACCCACGTGATATCCTTTTCTTACTTGCCAGTTGCCACGTCATTTTTTCTCTTTCTCTTAAATCGGATCCAAGCACCTACTATCCTCCACTTTCAATTTTTCTGTTTTTCCAAATTTGTTCAAGTTTTCTCTCTCTATAATTTTATTCTTTTAATAACATTATTTCCATATCCAACTAATTTCCTATTTTCTCTCTCTTTTCTTTTTCCTATTTTCTGTCTCCATTAATTATTTTCTTTCTATATTTCATATCTTTATTTAACTACTTTTCGTACCTGTGGTATTTTTTCTTTGTCTTTTTTTGACTTTTTTCTTTCTTCAATTCCTAATTCCTCTCCCATTTTTTCTTCCTTTCTCATTATTTTCTCTTGAGATTTCTCTTTCCTATTTTTCTTTCTTTCCCATATTTTTTTTCCTTTCGTTTGACATTTGAAAATGTACGGGAAATTTTGAAATGTACGAAATTTTTTGAAATATACTGAAAATAAAATAATTTTCTCACATAATTAGTTAAATGCGGGAATATATATAATACTTACTGGACATTTACGAATGTACGGTGAATAATGTAACGTTTTTCTATACTTTGCTTTCGTAACGTGCACAAGAAAATTTTGAAATGTACTGGATATTTACGAATGTACTATAAATAAAATAATTATATTTTATATAATCATCTAAAATGTGGTAATATAAATGATATTAGTGGACATTTACGATGCATAGTATAACTTTTTATGTACTCTGCCTTCTTAACATGAACCAGGAATTTTGAAATGTACAGGACATTTGTGAGTGTACAGGACATTTTCGAATGTACGGGACATTTGTGAATGTGCAGGATACTTAAGAATATACGATGCATAATATACCTTTTTTCTATACTTTGCCTTCTTAACATGAATCGGGAATTTCGAAATGTACGGGACGTTTTCCAATGTACTATAACTAAAATAATTTTCCTTTCACATAATCATCTAAACATGCGAATACATATTGATATTTACTGGACAGTTACGAATGTACGGTGCATATATAACTTTTGGCCAGCGCTTTGGGGAAAGCTAAATAGTTTCGGGTGTGAAATTTTGAAGGGAATATGCAAAATTTTGAAAAGTTTCCGGGGAAACATATTTTATGGGAAATATGGTTCAAAATAAAAAACTCTCCACCTCACATCCCTCCACCTCACCTCTCTCCACCTCATCTTCTCTCTCCCTACCATTCTCTCTCTTCTCCGATTAGTTCGCCGGTCAGAAAATTTTCCGGCCGACGACCATAAAAAAAAAAAATTCACTCATTTTTTTTTTCATGGTCTCCGGTCGGCTACCTAATCGGAGAAGAGAGAGAAAGAATGGTAGGGAGAGAGAGAGAGAGAGGTGAGGTGGGGGTTTTTATTTTTCCCTCTAACAACTTACAAAATAAAATTGTCAAACAAAATTGACCAACTTTTGACCAAGTCTTCACACCCCGGAAACTATTTAGCTTTCCCCAAAGCGCTGGCCTAACTTTTTTCTGTACTTTGCCTTCTTACCATGCAACAGGAATTTTCAAATGTACAGGATATTTACGAATGTACTATAATTAAATAATTATATTTCATATACTCATCTAAATGTGGTAACATAAATGATATTAGTGGACATTTACGAATTTACGATGCATAGTATAACTTTTTATGTACTCTGCCTTCTTAACATGAACCAGGAATTTTGAAATGTACAGGACATTTGTGAATATACGAGACATTTTCGAATGTACGAGACATTTGTCAATGTACAGGATACTTACGAATATACGATGCATAATATAGCTTTTTTCTATACTTTGCCTTCTTAACATGAACCTGGAATTTCGAAATATACGGGACGTTTGCCAATGTACTATAACCAAAATAATTTTCCTTTCACATAATCATCTAAACATGCGAATACATATTGATATTTACTGGACATGTACCTTATGTTAAAAGAACGGTACCTGATAAGGTCTTATCTCTGAATGTAAGACCGTAATAATACTTGGATCAGAGAGAGGAAAAGGATATGTGAGAGAGCGAAACTCTATGAAAGAGCAAGACTCTACGAGAGAGAAAGTGGCTCAGATGTTTTAAACCGGTATCGGACAATCACTTTGAAACATTTCTTCCCCAAATCAACCAACCTCTCTCTCTCTCTTTAAGCCCTCTTCTCTCTGTAAATATTCATGTCCACTTTTTATCAAGAAGGAACATCTAGAGGTTTTCTGAGCAACCAAAGAAGGATCGATCCAATGAGGACGACGACTTCTATTTCCAGATTGATAACTTACATGAAGGAACAGGTAACTTAATGTTGGGAAAATAGGGTAGATCAACTGTTTGGAGGAACAGGTAAAACTTTCTTCGCTTTGTCGTGGTATGGAGGTCACTGCCTTGAAAGTGATTTCAGAGTAACCTTGGTGCAAATTACTTAATTCCGTTCACTCCCCAAGGATTGACCACAACTTACTGCCTTCGTCTGCACTAACAAAGATAGTAACGGAGATTGTAGAACTCGAAGCTTAGCAGATAAAGAGAGGAAGATAACCAAGGTTTTGTGTTTTCTCTCTTGATTTCGGCCAGTATTTATAGCTTTAGAGAAACCCTAACCGACTACGAAACGTGGTAGAGAAGTTAAGAAGTAGGAGATAAACTCGGAAACCAATTCGGATAAACTCTTCTAGGTCGGTTAGAGATAAACTCAAACCCTGATTAGTTAAACCCACCGACTTAGATATAAGCCAGGTTTAACTCAAAGGGAAACTTACTCTTCGTGGCAAAAGAGTCTTTTCCACTTTAAGCTCCCGAGCTCTCGGGCTCCCCGGCACCCGGCTAGAGCGGTCATGGACAACGACGATCTCCTTTGTAAAATCCTCATAAGACTACTTGCAAAAACATTAGGTCGACTAAAAGTTATCAACAAAAGATGGTATTCCATCTTTCATCCTTCCTTTGTCACCAAACACACTAGTCTTCAAACCGCTCAATATGCTTCTACTTTTCTTTCGCAAACATGTATTTTTTTTTTTCGAAAATATTTGGTGATAACATCACTTTCTTATCTTCGGATCGCCCTTCACCCAATCTCCTTAGTGAAACCACGTTCACTCTAGGTTTACCACCTGTTAAGTATAGTATGTCAACCATTTGTGCTAGTTGTCGTGGCCTTCTTATGGTTGTGATTGGAGGCTACGTTTACATCTACAACCCTTTGACCAAAAAAAAATATTCCATCTCCCTACAAAATGTTCCATTGTGATTACCGGATAATCTTTGGTGGGTCGAGTTCCTCCGGCCAGTATGACTACAATCACTACACTCTGGTTTGTTTGGTTGAAGCACGCAAGGCTTTTAAATTCAAGATTTTTATGCCAAAGAAAAGGCGTTGGAGAGACTCCAACAAGTCTTCCATGGTGCCAACAACCCTGGTTGGAGTGGTAAGAGGTATAATCTTCCACCTTAGAGGTCAAGGGTTCGAGGCACACGATGAACAATTAAAAAAAAACAAGTCTTCCATGGTACGCTATGATACTAACGGACTGAAAATAGGTTTTGTATGCGGACATATTCTTCCTGTTTGTTATATCAAGGGATTATACATTGGTTAACTCAAGAGGGATACATTATTGCAGTCAATTTGGATACAGAAGAGAGTAAGTTGATTGAAATACCAAAGAACGTAATCGCGGTTGGACTGATCATAGATTAGTGGAATTTTACTTGGTTTGGAGTTTCAGAAGATGAAATTATTTATGCCGTGACTACCTCTAAACATGAAATAGTAACTTGGGTACTCCATGATTATGAAAAAAGAAGAAGTGGAAAATGAAGAGAAAAGATGTGATAAAACCAGGGGAGGATTCCCATAGTTTATATTAGACCATTGTTCTTTGAAGGTCAGTGATTTTTTTTAACCATCTCAAACCAACATCTACTACAAGTCTAGCTGCAAGGTACACTTAGGGATGGAACATGATGTCTCAACTGGTGTTTCAAAACCTTTATGGTCCGAAGGTCATTCATCGTTTGTAGGTTTTTTACTGTGTGCCCCTATTATAAGCACTCTTACTGAGGTTTAGAATGGTAGTTAGTTTGTGGGGGATAGATATACATTTTGTTTGGTTTAAGTTCCACTTCATCTAAAAAAAAAGTTCCATTTTGTGCCATTACAGTAGGAACTCTTTTTCGAGTTAAGCTTTCAGTAGATACTAGATTTTTCACGATTTTCTACTGTAAAGTTGGTAGTTTCTAAGATGTAATCCGTGGGAGAAAAAAAAAATAGGGAGAGAAATATGTGGGTAGTTATTCTAACCAATTTTGACTTTACATAGATACCCTTCTTTTTTATTGTATTTACATAAAAAAATTTATATTATCCGTCGGATGTGTTCCCAACTAAATCCGTAAAATAAAATAGATATAATCATATATGCATTCTTTGATAGTTTTGTTCTTACCATCCTTGTCGAATTTATTGCTCGGTTCTTTTTAGTTTTTCAAGCTTACTTCCTCTTTAGGTTACTGCTATTCTTCATAAGGATTGCTTGAAGTATTCATCTGGTATAAACACTCTGACTAAGGTTTTGGACAATGACCAAGTTTGATTAGAAGATTAGTGTAAATTTTGAGAATCATAGAAGACACATTACATGCTTCTATTTCTTCTTTTTATATATGCAATTTCGAAATGGATTTTTGAGTGGGAGACCCAAATTTTGGGAGGTTAAAAAGGTTTCCCTCCAACCAATACAAAAATTGAGAGGGAGGTCCAATATGCCAGAGAAGAATACTTTTTTCTTTTCCCCTTTTTTTTTTCTTTCCCATGTCACCCTTGCACGGTAAATTAGGCCTAAACTCCTCCTTTTTTCAGTTTGCATTAAATAAGGGTCAAGTCATGGAAAGAAAAGCTGATATATTCCTCTTCTTTCTCTCTCTACACGATCTTCTCTTCATCAACATACTCCGTCATGGCTGAATCTTTTTCATGGCTGGTGTGGTCTAAATTTTTTAAATTGTGAAGAAATACATGAGAGAGTAACATTAAAAAAAACTGGTATATCTCTTATGTTCTTCAAAGATCTATGTCTATTCTAATGGTGAAGAAATCAGATCTGGGATTATTGATTTTGTTAGGGTTTGATTTCTTGAACAAATTTGGTGAAAGTTTATTGGTAAGGAAATTAGACATGTTGGTCTTGTTGATTTGGGGAAGAAATATTGAGATTTTTGTTTGTATTTTTGTTCTTCAACCTATTTTGCTTGCTCCTATTAGGAAGGTGTTTCGGTTCTCACATTTCCACGATTTAGATCTCTATAATTGTGAATAAAATTAGATCTAAAATTGTGAATGAAATTAGATCTAAAATTGTAAATTTATCGGGATTTGACGAGATCTAAAACAACAAATCTGGATCTAAAACAACTTCTGGATTTGACGAGATCTCCAGTTCTCTTAGATATTGTACCCTTTTTAACGTCATAGATGTACGTTTACGTGTTCAAATGTAGTGTACATTCATCTGTTCCCGCTACATTTTATCGCTCCTAATCAATTCCCACGTTTCCTTGTTATGTGGAAGTTTACTCTACATTTTTTAGTTTCCTTCGTCTTATATTTTTATATTTTTCCTTACTTTGTGAAGGTTGCAACGTGAAAGGTTTCTTCGAATATTTTACTGGTGTCTAGTACATAACCAAATGGTCAGTACATAAAATAATTACTGATACACAAGAAAATTCTCAGCTCAAAAGTGTGCAGTATATAACCAAATGGCTAGTACACAAGATAATTCCCAATATACAAGATAATTCCCAATATACAAGATAATTCCCAGTACAAAAGTGTACAGTACAAAGAAAAATTTCTTATAAAATTTCCTTCAAAATAATTTACGTTTTGGAAGGAATGTCCTATAATTGTCCATCATATAAGGAGAAAATGTTTAAGAGAAGGAAAGAAGTTAGGATTGAAGAGAGAAAATATCTTTAAAAAGAAGAAGAAATACAGAGAATCAAATCAATGGGAAACTACCAAAAATATATGGAAACAAATCAATGAAAGACTACCAAAAATGAGGAAGATTTAACATTGACAAATTTGAACGATTTCTAAACTAAGCTAGGAGAAGTATCTTAACATTGAGAAATATACAGTACATAGCCAAATGGTCAGTAAATAAAACAATACACAAGAAAATTCCCAGTTCAAAAGTGTCTACTACATAACCAGATGGCTAATACATAAAACAATTCCCGGTAAACAAGATAATTCCTCGTACAAAACCAAATGACAAATTTGAACGATTTCTAAACTAAGCTATGAGAAGTATCTTAACATTGAGAAATATACAGTACATAACCAAATGGTCAGTAAATAAAACAATTCCCGGTACACAAGAAAATTCTCAGTTCAAAAGTGTCTACTACATAACCAGATGGCTAATACATAAAACAATTCCCGGTAAACAAGATAATTCCTAGTACAAAAGTGTCCCGTACATAACCAAATAGATAGTACATAGAACAATTCCCGGTACAAAACAAAATTCCCAGTACAAAAGTGACTAACACATAATCAAATGACCAGTACATAAAATAATTCCCGGTATACAAGCAAATTCCTAGTTCAAAATGGTCAGTACATATTTTCCAATGTATTGTTTATTTCCCAATGTTCTGCACATTTGCGAATGTACACTTTGAATGTTTTCTAAACTAAGTTACGAGATATTTCAAATTTTGCCCAAGAACCTACTGTTGAAGTTTCCCCAAAACATTATTATTCAGAAACATACATTCGTGTACTGTACATTACAGGTATGTTTTTGCATGAACAAAAGTACATTAAATGTTACAAAAAGTGCTACTAAGCGAATGCGACTCGTGCATTTAAGACACTTCATCTTTAATTCTCATTCTCCATCTCTCTTGCGACTCGTGCATATCACGTTAGTCATACTGTTGTCGTGTTCTTTGGCTTACTCACGAAAGAGGTAGTGGACTCCTTATGTGCTTACTGTAAAAGAGGAAGATTTAGTGGTAAGTACATCTCTATTAGAACCATCCAATGAATTATGTACATTAAATACACCAAAAACTAACACACTTTCATTCATATTTCAAATATAACATACATAAAAATATTTCTCAGGAACAAACATGTGTACAGGGAAATAAACCTTTTAAAATCCTGTCCAGTGGACAAACTATGTACAAGGAACAAAAATATGTACATGAAACTGCCTAAAACACAATAGTTAGGCAGAAATTGTCAGGAAGAAAACAGTTTAACGGGAAGAAAACAGTTTACAGGACATGAAACAGTTTAACAGGAACGACTGGGTATATGTACATGAAACTGTTTACCGGGAAAAAAACAATTTACAGGACAGGAAACTAGGTACCGAAAAGATCTTACGAAAAAGTTTTGTCGGATTTAGGTTTCTCCAATAAAAATGAAACAGAAAATTTTTGTCAGATTTAAGGTTCTTAAATTTAACGAGGACGAAAGTTTTTTCAGATTTAGGATTCTTAAAAATTCAAATTGAAATGTTTTTAAATTTAGGGTTCTTAAATAATAATCAATGATAAACTACCAGGAAATCAATGATAAACTACCATAATGAAAATATAAAGTTAGCCATATTTACCTCTTTCTTCTTAGGATTTGTTCACTTTACCCTTTTGTTCTCCTAGGGTTTGTTATGAAACATGGAAACAAAGATTTCAATAAAAAAAAATTAGAGAGAGAGAGAAAGAAAAAAATAAAATTTTGGTTTGATGTTGAATCATTCAGATCTGTTATGAAATCTTGGTTTGAAGAAACAATAAAATTCTAGAGAGAGAGAGAAGAAGAAGAAAAGAAAAGTTGGAATTGAGAAGGAAAGTGATTTTGGGAAAGAACTTGCTTTTGGAAAGAGGGTGGTTGAGTGATTAATGGAGAATGGATGGTTTCCTTAATCAGTCACTTCCAAACTGAGTGGCATCAGACTTTAAAAAAAAAAAATTGAATATTTTACGGGATTTTTCATTGGTATTTTTGTTAATACCGAAATTCAGAAGGTTGGTTTTGTCTTTTAAATGTGAAACCTGACACCATGGGCCTGCTCCTCATTTTTTTCCTGACCCGGATTTCGTTCTTATTTATGGGGTCATTTTGGGGCGTTTGCCCAACCCCTCTTTATATCTGGAAGTTATTGTGTCGAATTTGGTTCAATTGGTTCAACTTGATGGTTGTCATTGTATACAGTATTGGTGCTCTTTTTGAAGCTGTTCCTGCTCCATTAACCACGAGTCCATGATAGAATACCAATGGTTGCTTTCGTTTTTGCTCAAGTTGAATTTGTGAGATGAGTTAAGAAACACTAACCATTTTTTTTAACAATAAAGCCTCTAAAGTTGAGATTAATTTTGAAGCTCCTCTTTCTCTCTCACGAATCTAAATTGGGTAACTTGTGGTTTTAATTTAGATTTTTTTATTGAACTTCAATAATTTGAGGAAGTGTTTGTAAAATGGTCTATTACCGGCTAAACGAAGAGACCAGACATTTTTTGGTACAAAGTTTGGTGGTTCCGGATCGATTTTGTGGTTGAACTCTACCACCACTACTGATTGCTGATCAAATCGGTGAATTAGACCAATTTTGTTACAAATTTTGGTTGACGTCTATCTATTTCAACTCATAATAGCAAATCCTATGTGTTGGGCTCAAACTCCAAATTTTGGGAATCTCTTGATTTTGGGAGTTTTTAGTTTTTTTCAATTACAATGACGGACTCTCAATCCAAATTTGCAATTATTACAATTAAAATTCATTAAAAGTGGGACGTGATTATAACAACTAAAAAAAAAGATAGTCTCCCGAACTCTCTCTCTCTCTCTCTACCGGTGGCAATGGCCAGTGGGTGGTGGGGGTGTGCTGTTCGAGTCTTCTTCTTCTTCTGGATGTCAATAATCCAAATAAGTATTGACAACCACAAAGATCCGAGAGGAAAACAGGAGTAGGAGATAGGCTTTGTGGTTTTTTTAGAAGATTCTCGTTACAGTTCCAGATCTTGGTTGGCTTCTCCGGCGAAGGGTCTTCCCTTCGCCGGATTCCTCTTTTTCTTTGTTTTAATAATTAGTCTGATCGAAACGCTTGTCTGTCAAACCACTTATGTTGTATCATTGAATCTCTCTGGGAAACCCTAATTTTCTTCATCATTTCCGATTCTTCTCTTTCAAGCAACCCTAAGTCCCTAACAGAGAGAGATCCAACGCCACCACATTCTTCCATCGTCTTTCTTTTCTTTCTTTACCAAATACCAACACAGATCCAAAACCTCCATCCATTAATTTTATTTTCATTACTTGCAGACAGGTTTTCAACCTTTTTGAAGAACAAGTTCGATCATTGAACAGATCTTTTGTTATTACATAATCCAATGATGGTGGTGGTGGGGGACTTTGTGGATTCCGTGATGGTGGTGTTGACGGTTTTCCGGCGACATAGGCGATTTTCCGGTGATTTAAGATATGAGGCAGTGGGTGGTTACATTGACGGCGGTTCCCCGGTGGTGGTGGTTCTCCGGTGATGGGGGCGGTTCTCCGGTGATGGGGGCGGTTCTCCGACGATGAAGACGGTTTTCCGGTGATGAAACGGTTTTTCCGGTGACGGCGACGACTTTCCGGTGTAGACTACGGTGGTGATTTTAATATTAGTTTTTGTATTATTATTTCTTTTTGTCGACCTTTAGGGTCTTCTCATTCACGACCTTTAGGGTCTTCTCATTCTCGACCTTCAGGGTCTTCTCATTCTCGACCTTTAGGGTCATTTTATTGAGTCTGTGTCTAGTCCCATTTCTTTCTCTTCATGAGGCACTTTGCATTTAAAGGTATGTAACTCTCATGAAGTTTTCAGAAGAGAGAAATAAGAATGATGTATCATCCATGTAAACAATGTGATTTTATCACTTATTAATGGAAATGGTTCCCTTGGCTTCAAAAAAAAAAAAAAGATTATAACAACTAATAAAACTTAATATATGGTTGCGACTTTGGCTAATTAAAAAAAGAGTTATTTCTTTTTTAGTTCCCTAGTTTGTGATCAGCTTCCTTTTTGGTCTCTTCTTTTTCATAAATTCAAAACTGACTCATTTTTAAAAAACTGTCAGTTAATTTCAACGCATGGTTTTTTTTCTTTCCCAAATTACCTTTCTCCAAAAATTATAATTGTTTCTTCTTCTTATTTTTTCTTTCTTCCTTGTTTTTGTTGGAGATTAAGAACAAATAACAACAATAACATAAGAGATCTAACACGATATACTTAAACTAACCATCCTTCAATTACAAATCTTGATTTAACATAAACACT
>BEHA01001487.1:15959-27490 GCA_002897215.1 Eschscholzia californica subsp. californica | reverse complement strand
AACTAATTTAAGAGAAAATAAATAAAAAAATAATACGAAAAAATAATAGCTAATAAAAATCTCTCTCTCTCTCAATAAAATATAACAACAAATTTCGTAAGTAACATTTGATTGATACAAGTGTCCGTGCTCTGGGGCACGGGATATACCCTAGTAATAGTACAACTCAAAATTCAACAAGACAAAAGAGTAGGCAAACAAAAAAATGTAGAGTAAACATATATCATATATTTGTAAAATAGAAATGACCAGTGTTTCGGGGAAATAAGCGAATTTTCGGGGCAATAAGTTTTGGGTGGAAACAAATTTTTTTTGTTTTCTCCAAACATCACCCTTTCAATTTTTTATTCTTTCTTCTTCTCCTTTCACCTCAACCAAATTCCGGCGATTCCACCATTAATGCCGGCGACCACCACCGGATTCCGGCAACCTCAACTACTTCTCTCTTCTTTGTTTTTTTCCTTTTTTCTTTCTTCTCTCTCTCTTCTTCTCTCTCTTTCCTTCTCTCTTATCCTCTCTCCCTCTTATCCCGTCTCCCTCTCACGAAAGTTTTGGCGAAGGGGATCTCCCTTCGCCGGACGAAGGTTTCCGGCGAAGGAAACCCCTTCGCCGGAACAACACAAAAAAATAAAGAAAGAGAAAAAAAGAAGGGAGAAGGGAAGGAGAGAGAGAGAGAGAGATAGAGGAGAAGAGAGGAGAGAGAAATTCTGGCCGACTAACTTTTTCCGGCGACTTGAGGGGGAGGGAGTGTTTGGTTTGAGTTTTTTTAGGTTTGCACCGTCTTCCCCGGAAACATTTCCGCTTTCCTCAAAACAATGGCCAAAATATATGCTTATAACTAAAAAGTACCGTACTATGATAACCTCCAAAACTTAATCAAGGAATAAAGTATCATATTATAATAAGGCCAGCGCTTTGGAGAAAGCAAAATAATTTTCGGGGTGTGAAGACTTGGTCAAAAGTTGGTCAATTTTGTTTGACAATTTTATTTTGTAAGTTGTTAGAGGGAAAAATAAATAAAAAATTCCAGCCGGCGACCATGAAAAAAAAAAATTTCACTCACTCTCTCTCTCTCTATCTCTAGAAACTCCGGCGAAGGGGTTTCCCTTCGCCGGAGTTCCGGTCTGTTGAAGAACAGACCGGAAAATTTTCCGGCCGGCGACCTAATCGGAGAAGAGAGAGAGAGAGAGAGAATGGTAGGGATAGAGAAGATGAGGTGGAGAGAGAGAGAGGTGAGGTGGAGGGAGGTAAGGTGAGGTGGAGGGAGGTAAGGTGGAGAGTTTTTTATTTTGAACCATATTCCCCATAAAATATGTTTCCCCGGAAACTTTTCAAAATTTTGCATATTCCCTTTAAAATTTCACAACCCGGAAACTATTTAGCTTTCCCCAAAGCGCTGCCCTATAATAAGAGGGGTTAACCTAACAATCCGAAAAGGAGCCTTTAATGGGACTGAAACCCACTGCCACCTTAATACAAGGAGCAGGTCCAAAATGACAGGGAGGATGTGAAATTCGTTTTAAGGCTTGATATTTGTGAAAATTACAGTCTTGCCATTCATTTAAATCCTGCCCAAAATAACAACCCACCCACGTGATATCCTTTTCTTACTTGCCAGTTGCCACGTCATTTTTTCTCTTTCTCTTAAATCGGATCCAAGCACCTACTATCCTCCACTTTCAACTTTTCTGCTTTTCCAAATTTGTTCAAGTTTTCTCTCTCTATAATTTTATTCTTTTAATAACATTATTTCCATATCCAACTAATTTCCTATTTTCTCTCTCTTTTCTTTTTCCTATTTTCTGTCTCCATTAATTATTTTCTCTCTATATTTCATATCTTTATTTAACTACTTTTCTTACCTGTGGTATTTTTTCTTTGTCTTTTTTTTTGACTTTTTTCTTTCTTCAATTCCTAATTCTTCTCCCATTTTTCTTCCTTTCTCATTATTTTCTCTTGAGATTTCTCCTTTCTATTTTTCTTTCTTTCCCATATTTTTTTTTCCTTTCGTTTGACATTTGAAAATGTACGGGAAATTTTGAAATGTACGGAAAATTTTGAAATATACTGAAAATAAAACTTACTGGACATTTACGAATGTACGGTGAATATATATAATAGTTAAATGCGGGAATATATATAATACTTACTGGACATTTACGAATGTACGGTGAATAATGTAACGTTTTTCTATACTTTGCTTTCGTAACGTGCACAAGAAAATTTTGTGTACTGGATATTTACGAATGTACTATAAATAAAATAATTATATTTCATATAATCATCTAAAATGTGGTAATATAAATGATATTAGTGGACATTTACGATGCATAGTATAACTTTTTATGTACTCTGCCTTCTTAACATGAACCAGGAATTTTGAAATGTACAGGACATTTGTGAATGTACAGGACATTTTCGAATGTACGAGACATTTGCAGCGGCGTGGCTGAGATTTTAGGGGCCCGGTGCGAAGTTTTAGTCGAGGCCCTAATATAACAATATAAAAAAAATGACACGTGAAATTTCTACAAATTTTATGATATTTTCACCTCTCTTGAGACAAGTAACATTCTACAATATGGCGGTGTCTTTTATTTAAAATGTGAAATATAAGTTTGACTCTCTTTGTCGTTTTGTAGTTTTATTTAATCAAAGAAAAAATTGACAAAATAAGAGTTTCGAGGAGGAACTGAACTTCTAACATCACGAGGAGAAAGAAACTATTAATATCATTGTGTTTGGAACCCAAGAGGAAAACAATTCGACGTAAAAATATGCTTGGATGTAATCAAACCTCTGACCTCTCTCGATGTAAAAATAAGGCTACATATTAACTAATGTTTGTGAGTTGTAATCGTCTAATAAGCATAACAACTTGAGGAGCGGAACTCAGTTTGGGAATTGTCTGAAAAAAATATGCTTTTGGGAAGACTCGATCCTCGAACCTCTCCCGCACGAGTTAACAAGAACACCCGTTAGGCTACACACTAATAGTTGTTCATAATTGGATGCGAATTTATATGGAGAGTCCATCTATGGATAAGTTGTATTCGCCTTTACAAGTTAGGACGATGGGGCCCCTTGGGAGAGGGAGGCCCGGTGCGACGGCACCTCTTGCACCCCCTCTCCCACGCCCCTAGACATTTGTGAATGTGCAGGATACTTAAGAATATACGATGCATAATATACCTTTTTTCTATACTTTGCCTTCTTAACATGAATCGGGAATTTCGAAATGTATGGGACGTTTGCCAATGTACTATAACTAAAATAATTTTCCTTTCACATAATCATCTAAACATGCGAATACATATTGATATTTACTGGACAGTTACGAATGTACGGTGCATATATAAATTTTGGCCAGCGCTTTGGGGAAAACTAAATAGTTTCCGGGGTGTGAAATTTTAAAGGGAATATGCAAAATTTTGAAAAGTTTCCGGGGAAACATATTTTATGGGAAATATGGTTCAAAATAAAAAACTCTCCACCTCACATCTCTCTCTCTCCACCTCATCTTCTCTCTCCCTACCATTCTCTCTCTCTCTCTCTCTCTTCTCCGATTAGTTCGCCGGTCGGAAAATTTTCCGGCCGACGCCCATAAAAAAAAAATTCACTCATTCTTCAACAGGCCAGATCGGTCTGTTGAAGAACAGACCGGAACTCCGGCGAAGGGAAACCCCTTCGCCGGAGTTTCTAGAGAGAGAGTGAGTGAATTTCTTTTTCATGGTCTCCGGTCGGCGACCTAATCGGAGAAGAGAGAGAAAGAATGGTAGGGAGAGAGAAGATGAGGTGGAGAGAGAAGATGAGGTGGAGAGAGAGAGAGAGAGAGGTGAGGTGGGGGTTTTTTATTTTTCCCTCTAACAACTTACGAAATAAAATTGTCAAACAAAATTGACCAATTTTTGACCAAGTCTTTACACCCCGGAAACTATTTAGCTTTCCCCAAAGCGCTGGCCTAACTTTTTTCTGTACTTTGCCTTCTTACCATGCAACATGAATTCTCAAATGTAAAGGATATTTACGAAAGTACTATAATTAAATAATTATATTTCATATAATCATCTAAATGTGGTAACATAAATGATATTAGTGGACATTTACGAATTTACGATGCATAGTATAACTTTTTATGTACTCTGCCTTCTTAACATGAACCAGGAATTTTGAAATGTACAGGACATTTGTGAATGTACGAGACATTTTCGAATGTACGAGACATTTGTCAATGTACAGGATACTTACGAATATACGATGCATAATATAGCTTTTTTCTATACTTTGCCTTCTTAACATGAACTGGGAATTTCGAAATATACAGGACGTTTGCTAATGTACTATAACCAAAATAATTTTCCTTTCACATAATCATCTAAACATGCGAATACATATGTATATTTACTAGACATGTACCTTCTGTTAAAAGAACGGTACCTGATAAGGTCTTATCTCTGAATGTAAGACCGTAATAATACTTGGATCAGAGAGAGGAAAAGGATTATGTGAGAGAGCGAAACTCTATGAAAGAGCAAGACTCTACGAGAGAGAAAGTGGCTCAGATGTTTTAGACCGGTATCGGACAATCACTTTGAAACATTTCTTCCCCAAATCAACCAACCTCTCTCTCTTTAAGCCCCCTTCTCTCTGTAAATATTTATGTCCACTTTTTTATCAAGAAGGAACATCTAGAGGTTTTCTGAGCAACCAAAGAAGGATCGATCCGATGAGGACGACGACGGCGACTTCTATTTCCAGGTTGATAACTTATATGAAGGAACAGGTAACTTAATGTTGGAAAAATAGGGTAAATCAATGGTTTGGAGGAACAGGTAAAACTTTCTTCGCTTTGTCGTGGTATGGAGGTCACTGCCTTGAAAGTGATTTCAGAGTAGCCTTGGTGCAAATTACTTAATTCCGTTCACTCCCCAAGGATTGACCACAACTTCTTGCCTTCGTTTGCACTAACAAAGATAGTAACGGAGATTGTAGAACTCGAAGCTTAACAGATAAAGAGAGGAAGATAACGAAGGTTTTGTGTTTTCTCTCTTGATTTCGGCCAGTATTTATAGCTTTGGAGAAAACCCTAACCAACTTCGAAACGTGGTAGAGAAGTTAAGAAGTAAGAGATAAACTCAGAAACCAATTCGGATTAACTCTTCTAGGTCGGTTAGAGATAAACTCAAACCCTGATTAGTTAAACCCACCGACTTAGATATAAGCCAGGTTTAACTCAAAGGGAAACTTATTCTTCGTGGCAAAAGAGTCTTTTCCACTTTAAGCTCCCGAGCTCTCGGGCTCCCCGGCACCCGGCTAGAGCGGTCATGGACAACGACGATCTCCTTTGTAAAATCCTCATAAGACTACTTGCAAACACATTAAGTCGACTAAAAGTTATCAACAAAAGATGGTATTCCATCTTTCATCCTTCCTTTGTCACCAAACACACTAGTCTTCAAACCGCTCAATATGCTTCTACTTTTCTTTCGCAAACATGTATTTTTTTTTCGAAAATATTTGGTGATAACATCACTTTGTTATCTTCGGATCGCCCTTCACCCAATCTCCTTAGTGAAACCACGTTCACTCTAGGTTTACCACCTGTTAAGTATAGTATGTCAACCATTTGTGCTAGTTGTCGTGGCCTTCTTATGGTTGTGATTGGAGGCTACGTTTACATCTACAACCCTTTGACCAAAAAAAAATATTCCATCTCCCTACAAAATGTTCCATTGTGATTACCCGATAATCTTTGGTGGGTCGAGTTCCTCCGGCCAGTATGACTACAATCACTACACTCTGGTTTGTTTGGTTGAAGCACGCAAGGCTTTTAAATTCAAGATTTTTATGCCAAAGAAAAGGCGTTGGAGAGACTCCAACAAGTCTTCCATGGTGCCAACAACCCTTGGTTGGAGTGGTAAGAGGTATAATCTTCCACCTTAGAGGTCAAGGGTTCGAGGCACACGATGAACAATTAAAAAAAAACAAGTCTTCCATGGTACGCTATGATACTAACGGACTGAAAATAGGTTTTGTATGCGGACATATTCTTCCTGTTTGTTATATCAAGGGATTATACATTGGTTAACTCAAGAGGGATACATTATTGCAGTCAATTTGGATACAGAAGAGAGTAAGTTGATTGAAATACCAAAGAACGTAATCGCGGTTGGACTGATCATAGATTAGTGGAATTGTACTTGGTTTGGAGTTTTAGAAGATGAAATTATTTATGTCGTGACTACCTCTAAACATGAAATAGTAACTTGGGTACTCCATGATTATGAAAAAAGAAGAAGTGGAAAATGAAGAGAAAAGATGTGATAAAACCAGGGGAGGATTCCCATAGTTTATATTATACCATTATTCTTTGAAGGTCAGTGATTTTTTTTAACCATCTCAAACCAACATCTACTACAAGTCTAGCTGCAAGGTACACTTAGGGATGGAACATGATGTCTCAACTGGTGTTTCAAAACCTTTATGGTCCGAAGGTCATTCATCGTTTGTAGGTTTTTTACTGTGTGCCCCTATTATAAGCACTCTTACTGAGGTTTAGAATGGTAGTTAGTTTGTGGGGGATAGATATACATTTTGTTTGGTTTAAGTTCCATTTTGTGCCTTCAACAGAAAAAAAAAGTTCCATTTTGTGCCATTACAGTAGGAACTCTTTTTTGAGTTAAGCTTTCAGTAGATACTAGATTTTTCACGATTTTCTACTGTAAAGTTGGTAATTTCTAAGATGTAATCCGTGGGAGAAAAAAAATAGGGAGAGAAATATGTGGGTAGTTATTCTAACCAATTTTTACTTTACATAGATACCCTTCTTTTTTAGTGTATTTACATAAAAAAATTTATATTATCCGTCGGATGTGTTCCCAACTAAATCCGTAAAATAAAATAGATATAATCATATATGCATTCTTTGACAGTTTTGTTCTTACCATCCTTGTCGAATTTATTGCTCGGTTCTTTTTAGTTTTTCAAGCTTACTTCCTCTTTTTTTTTGAATATGATAAGCGGGAGAAGCCCGAAACGGATACAAAGAAAAAAGAAATCAAAAAATATCAAAGAAATCAAATTACATCATATCATTAGTCCCACCCTTTCCTCATTCTCACTGTTCCTCTGGAGTCCCATTAACAATATTGACTAATTCCACTGGAAGTTGACTAATATTCAAGTGGGTTACCCCCGGTCCGAGTTTCATCTTCGACAGGAAATCAGCAGCCTGATTGGCTTCTCTATAGACATGAAAAACCGAAAACTCCGGAATTGACTCTGAAGCCTCTGAACTCTCTTCCACAGACGCCTCGCCCTCCATGGTAATTTCTGATGTGGTTTTGCAAGAAGTAACTTGATATTCATCGAGTCAAGGCCAAGTTCAACTTCCTGCAATCCGGCACTGAGTGCTAACTCCAATCCCAACTCAACACCCTGTAGCTCGTGTATGAAGATAATCTGTCTATCAACCTGACCTGTGGCTGCTCTCACAACAGTCCCCTCCGAGTCTCGAATAATGGCTCCATACCCCGCCTCCACCTCGTTGAGTGCACCATCCGTGTTAATCATGTATCTCCCCGCCGTCGGCCGAGTCCATTTACATGAGATATAAACCGGCTTTTGGAGAAGGATAGTAAGATTCCAGCGATTGATGGTTCTTCGATTCTCCTCTGTATCTTCAAACCGTTTGGTTACGGTATTCAGCTTGATCCTCACTTCATCACAAATAGTGTGTATAATCATTCCCGGTGACATCACATTACTTCTAAATATCCTATTATTCCGGTCCTTCCAAATATGATAGACATAGGCATTTAGAAGCATACGACCCACTCGGGCATCAATAGAAATCCCACCAAAGTGATTAATACACCACTGTAGCTCCTCTTCCCAATCAGCAGCACATACTCTCTGAAATCCCATCTTGAGTAATAGCGATTCCCATATAATCTTTGTGGCCGAACAACCAAAGAATAAATGAAAATCCGTTTCTTCATTTCCCCCACAGAATACACATGTAGAGATTCCCATATAATCTTTAGGTTACTGCTATTCTTCATATGGATTGCTTGAAGTATTCATCTGGTATAAACACTCTGACTAAGGTTTTGGACAATGACCAAGTTTGATTAGAAGATTAGTGTAAATTTTGAGAATCATAGAAGACACATTACATGCTTCTATTTCTTTTTTTTTAAATCTGTAATTTCGAAATCTGGAAGTTATTGTGTCGAATTTGGTTCAATTGGTTCAACTTGATGGTTGTCATTGTATACAGTATTGGTGCTTCTTTTGAAGATGTTCCTGCTCCATTAACCACGAGTCCATGATAGAATAACAATGGTTGCTTTCGTTTTTGCTCAAGTTGAATTTGTGAGATGAGTTAAGAAATACTAACCATTTTTTAACAATAAAGGCTCTAAAGTTGAGATTAATTTTGAAGCTCCTCTTTCTCTCTCACGAATCTAAATTGGGTAACTTGTGGTTTCAGGGACAGATCTACATGCAGGTCAAAGGGGGCCATGGCCCCCCTTGACTTGTCGTAAATTGTTTTAGAAATGCTGATTGCTCTCTGGTTTATCGCATAAATAAAGTTTGAGTCATACTCATAGCATATGTAGCGTGGGTGAGATGGTAGAGGTCCGAGTTTCGGAGGTGAGAGACCTGGGTTCGAGCACTGGTAGACTTAGATTTTTCACTTTTTTTTTTGTTCGGCCCCCCTTGACTACTACTCCTAGTTCCATCCCTGTGTGGTTTTAATTTAGATTTTTTTTATTGAACTTCAATAATTTGAGGAAGTGTTTGTAAAATGGTCTATTACCGGCTAAACGAAGAGACCAGACGTTTTTTGGTACAAAGTTTGGTGGTTTCGGATCGATTTTGTGGTTGAACTCTACCACCACTACTCATTGCTAATCAAATCGGTGAATTAGACCAATTTTGTTACAAATTTTGGTTGACGTCTATCTATTTTCAACTCATAATAGCAAATCCTATGTGTTGGGCTCAAACTCCAAATTTTGGGAATCTCTTGATTTTGGGAGTTTTTAGTTTTTTCAATTACAATGACGGACTCTCAATCCAAATTGTCAATTATTACAATTAAAATTCATTAAAAGTGGTACCTGATTATAACAACTAATAAAACTTAATGTATGGTTGCGACTTTGGCTAATAAAAAAAAGAGTTATTTCTTTTTTGGTTCCCTAGTTTGTGATCAGCTTCCTTTTTGGTCTCTTCTTTTTCATAAATTCAAAACTGACTCATTTTTAAAAAACTGTCAGTTAATTTCAACGCATGGTTTTTTTTCTTTCCCAAATTACCTTTTTCTAAAAATTATAATTGTTTCTTCTCCTTATTTTTTCTTTCTTCCTTGTTTTTGTTGGAGATTAAGAACAAATAACAACAATAACATAAGAGATCTAACACGATATACTTAAACTAACCATCCTTCAATTACAAATCTTGATTTAACATAAACACTAACATTGTTGTTGTTCTTTCATTAACAAAGAAAAAGACATTCAAAAACATTAGATAATAGCTATAAGTACACACCAGTTGATTACTTCAAATTTCTTCACAAAGGGATCTCCAAAGAAGGCCTCTCTAAGTTTACTCAAGTTGTAGACATAAGGAACTCTACTACTTCTTTTAATTAATTTCAAGGAGTCATTTTTCTTCTTTGCCCCTTCTATTTTGATAACATCACTCAAGCCCACATTTTATATTAGCCCCAAACCCAAATTTGGTCTAGAAGCCCACTTTCAACATCCTCCCTTAAACCAAATTACCATAGCTTCTCATACCTAACATCCATTTCAATCTTTCAAAGACATCATGCTTCAAGGGCTTCGTAAATATATCTGCTATTTGATCTTGAGACTTGCAATACATTACTTCAATATCACCTTCTTTAACATGTTCCGAATAAAATGGTAGCGTGTATCAATGTGCTTGCTTCTTTCATGACAAACGAGATTCTTGACTAAAGCAATAACCGATTTGTTATCAATGAACACTTCTGTTGGACCAACTTGAGGGTATTGAAGATGCTTCAACATATTTCCTAACCAAATTGCATGACAAACCATAGAGCTAACGGCTACATATTCCGCTTCACAAGTAGATAAAGTCATAATGGGTTATTTCTTGGAAGACCAAGTAAATGCCGTGTAACCCTTAAAAAATACAGATCTCGATGTACTATTTCTTTCATCTAAGTCTCGACCCCAATCACTATCAAAATAACCGATAAGCTTAAAATCTTGTGCACGAGAGAAAAATAAACCATCATTGAGCGTACCTTTAATATATCGAAGGAGCCTCTTTGCAACATTAAGATGAGATTCATCTAGTGTCTCCATGTACCAACTCACTAGCCCAACTCCATAAAGAATATCCGGTCTTGTTCATATAAGATAACGTAGACTTCCAATCAAACTTTTGAAATATGTATGATCAACATCACTTCTTCTTGTGCATTTTCTCAATTCCACTCCACTTTCAAGAGGGGTGTTTACCGGATTACATGACTCCATTTTAAACCTTTTAAGGACTCCCTTAGCATATCCACTTGGAGAAATAAATATGTCATTTTCCATTTGCTTCACTTCAATACCAAGAAAATGACCCATTAATCCAATATCTGTCATATCAAATTCCTTAACCATGTTCTTCTTAAACTCTTCAAATAATCTTGAATCATTACCGGTGAATATCAAATCATCAACATAGAGACAAACAAATAACATACCTTAATCTTCTTTCATTTTCATATATAAAGTGTGCTCGTGAGGACACTTTTCAAACCCATGTTCTTGAAAATACTTATCAATTCTTGCATTCCATGCACGTGGAGCTTGCTTTAACCCATAAAGGGCCTTCTTCAACCTATAAACTTTATCTTCTTTTCCCTATCTAACATACCCCAAAGGTTGTACACATATATCTCTTCCTCTAAGTTACCATTCAAAAATGCCGACTTGACATCAAGTTGATAAATCTTCCATGAATATTGAGCCGCTATAGTGATTAACAATCTTATTATTTTCATACGAGCAACGGGAGCAAATACCTCACTATAATCAATGTCGGCTCTTTGCTTGTAACCTTTAGCTACAAGTCTTGCTTTATATCTTTGGACTTCTCCACTTGCATTCTTCTTTGTCTTATACACTCACTTGACACCAATAGGTTTATATCCCTTTAGCAAACTTGTCAATTCCCAAGTATCATTTTTTTCAATTGCACTAATTTCTCCATTCATTGCATTTTCCCAGTTTTCATTGGCCTTTCATTAGAACTTCCCCCCGATGATGAGGATGATGGAGATGAGGACGATGGTGTTTGTGTGTCTCTTTGGAATTCTCTTGGTGGTGCATCTTCTTCTTCTTCTCCTTCAAGTGTACGTTCAACTTG
Organism: Eschscholzia californica subsp. californica; assembly: GCA_002897215.1. NCBI lineage: Eukaryota > Viridiplantae > Streptophyta > Magnoliopsida > Ranunculales > Papaveraceae > Eschscholzia > Eschscholzia californica. The sequence goes on along the minus strand of BEHA01001487.1, from coordinate 16,066 downwards.
AATAATTTCTTTTCCTTTCCATTCTCATGTCAAATCATCTTCAAATATCACATCTCTACTAAAGAGAACTTTATTGACAATTGGATTAAACAACTTGTAACATTTCG
>BEHA01001478.1:0-14965 GCA_002897215.1 Eschscholzia californica subsp. californica | reverse complement strand
GTTTTATTGCTTTTAATGATAAAATCTTCCGGATTTTTAGACCGTTCATGGACTGGAATCTGAGTTAAACCAAGAGTTCGTTGACCCATCCAAGTAAATGGGTGAAGTTAACTAACTTTTTATGCTTATATATCATTAGTACTAGTCACTATAGACTTTGTGGATCGAAGTATCCTCCTCACTTTATTCTTGCTCGACCATTTTTCCTGAATCTCTCTCACCTCTCACTTTTAGATTAGATCGTTTTATTTGTTTATTTATTATAAATCAATCAAAATCCCAATTATCATCTTTTCATTTTAGTCTGAGTTAGTGGTTGACACCTAGACCGGTGGGCTAGACTTTCTCGGTATTCTTATTACCTTCCTATCTTCGTGGATCGATCCCGGTCTTACCGGGTTATTACTTGACGCCCGTATACTTGCGGGTGGAGACCTTTTAGGGCAACCTTTTAGGCCCATCAGTGGTACTAACTCAAAATCCCGGTTTCGAGTTAATGGTACCCAGGCCAAACGAATTTGTAATAACTCACTCATACGGAATCGGATTTGGACAAAATTTGAGTCTAAATTCAAGAGCTCGACGAGACGAATCTAACTAGACGTCTTCATCGAGATTATGATGAATATAGGTACCTCAAATTAAGGAAAAACCGGTCCAGCTCCTTTTGAGCTAAGTACCATTCCAACATGGTCTATATAATATTTACATCAACAAAAGCACTCGTTAAACTCCTAACATATTTCAAAACATGGACTCTGGTCCAGTATGGGTGATATTTTTTTCGATGTGTTTGATTCCTCGTGTTTATAAATGTATATCTTCTTGGAAGAATAAGCATGTTATAAACAACATCCCCTTGTCTTTTGAGTTTTGACAGCACAAATACTACTGTAGCTTCCAAAATATCTGTTTATGCTCCCAGACAAATGACAAATCATCTCCGTACCTTTCCTTCTTCGTTCAAAAATCACACAAAACTTGCAAAAATATATATGGGGAAACAAAATTCCCACTCAATTTGGACGCCTCCACCGTATCTTATTTTGTAAGCTAATACATTTTTTTTGAAAGATTTTGTAAGCTAAGAGCATCTCCAATGCAAGACTCAATCTTAAAATCTTAAGTGCCACCTAGGACTTTAGAGTTTTTTTTTGAGAAAAAACCTCTCCAATGCAAAACTCAATTGAGATCTTAAGATGATGTGGAAGCATTAAGTTTTAAGATGTCTCAACTAGAAACTCTATTTTTGAGATCTCTTTTGAGAGTCTTAAGTGCCCTAGTCATCAAATTTAATTTTTGGACCAATAGAAAGCTTTTATTTCTCAATCACTTTTTCCTATTAAATGTATGTGTGACATGTGTATGTATTAGAGTTTTTTTAGAGTGTTGCATTGGAGAAGGACTTGAATTAGAGACACTCAAGTTAGCCACATAGGAAAGAGAATCTCAATTGATACTCAACACATAAGCTAATTAGAGTTTTTTTTTAAGTTTTGCATTGGAGATGCTCTAATATAGATGTCTCTCTCTCTGTGACAAGAAGATATTGGCATTGGTCTAGTTATTCAGGACACTAACTCTTCTTTCATTATAGCAAAAACAAAAAGGGTTAATTCCGTTTTGGCCCCTGATTTGTGGCCAGCTCCCCATTTTGGCCTCAATAAGTGTCCGGTAATTTAATTTGACCCCTGACTTTCTGTTTGACCTCCAAATTTTTTCTAAGCCTCCCCATTCTACCCTCATGGCAATTCTGTAATTTAATTGATTTGTCTTTCTCTTTGTCCACCTCGCCTCAAATTTCCACATCACCTTCGCCACATAAGTGTCGGAGAGCGTCGCCGACCGGCAACTTTTTCCGGCGACCTTCATTTTTTTTTTTATCTTCTTATTCTTCCCCAATCTTTCTCTCTCCAGGAAAAAATCTCCTTATATAAAAAAAATAATAATCTTTCATCTCCTTTCTCTCTCTCTCTCTCTATCTTCTCTCTCTTCTTCCTCGATCTTGTTGTTAACTCATTTTCCAAATCCATAATCAACACCTGAATCAACTGAACCTTTTTTAGTCACAATCCCACCCCATTTTGGGTCAAACAAAAATCCATTTACACTAACGTTCCCATCTAATCAGGGTTCAACAAAATCCTTCAAGAACTTCCAAATCTTTGGAATTACACCACGAAAATCTAATTTCTTCTACAATTAATGCAAATCTAGCAGCCCTCGCAATCAATTTCCCATAAATGTAAGCTGAAGTAGTTGTTATAGGTATTGAATTCAAACCCTCAACATCTTGAATCAGGGTAGAAATAATCTCAGGGAAAGACTGTAAGATTTCTCAAATGAAAACTTCAATTTTATTCAATCTCTTATTTTTGTCTTAGCAATACACTTTATTTATACTACATTTAGAGAGAAAGAGGAGAAACAGAATTAGGTATTAGAGTAAAACACAATCTGAATCTGAGTAGGCTTGCCACTGACTCTAAAGTCTCCTTTCTGTAATTCTGGTGCCCCATCTGATTGAAAGTATACTATCTTTTCTTTGAGCAGATTCTCTGCTGCAGCTTTAAAATGGGTAAAACACTTTATGCTATCTGACCTTACTTTCATTGCATATATCCATGCATATTTGCTGTAATCATCTCGAAACAGAATGTAATATCTTGTTCCATTGGGTGTTTGAATAGGAGCTGGTCCCCATACATCACAATGTATCATATATAATGGATGACTTGTTGTGCTAGAAGATGATGTGAAGGGTAAGCATTTGCTTTTTCCCAATTCACAAGATTTGCAAAAAGGTTTGTCATTTATATTAGACACTATGATCTTATTTTCTTGATGTAATTGCTTGATAGTTCCACTATGTGAATGCCCAAGTCTAGCATGCCATATATCATAACTTGTAGTTATCTTGGTGACATGTGCTGCTGTGATGTTTTTTTGTGATCTCAGACATTGTGCCTCTATAGGGTACAAATTGTTTCTCATTGGACCTTTTGCTAAGGTTTGTTTGGACCAGATGTCCTTTATTTTATAACCCCAAGGCATAAACTCCACTGAGCATGAGTTATCTTTAGTAAACTTAGATATAGACAGCAAATTTCTTTTCAAATTTGGGACACATAAGACATTACCCAAGTCAAAAACATGTGTGGATGTTAAAAGAGTGGATATACCTGTGCTAGCAATGGGTAGAAAATTTCCACTGCCAACCATCACTGCTTCTGTGCCACTATAAGGCTGAGGACCCTTTAAATTGTCTGCAGAATGTGTCACATGGCTGCTGGCTCCAGTGTCTGCTAGCCATGATGAGTTTTTTCCTTGTATAGGACTGACAATAGCATGACATTCTTTATTATTTAGTTCTTGTTCCTTTTCTGTCATGATTGCAGTGTAACATTCATGAAAGTTGTCTTCATCACATTCATTTCCCTCATATATTCCAGCATTAGTAATGGTTCTTCATCATAAAGATAAGTTTCAGTATTTAGATCCTCAACTACTTGGTCTTGATTTTCCTTTTGACTTTGTGATTCAGTGTGATATCCAGCAGGGTTCATGGGTCTGTTTGGTTTATACCTAAAGAAGCAGACTCCTGCTGAATGTCCCCATCTCTTGCATATACCACAAGGAACTGTGGTAAAGTCAAAATCTTCTGCCTTCTGGTTCTTGGTTTGTGAATTGTTTACTGGCATATTGGAGTATGACCCTTCTTTCTTAGGAAGGGTTTGAGTTCTATAATAAGTGGGTGATGGTCTTCCATTTCCTCTCTGATATAGCTTTTGAGTTGTTCTTTTTGTATAATATGCCTCTGCATCTTGTTCTTTGGTATGGAGCCACTGCTCATGCTGAATTAGCCTAGACTTGAGTTGTGCTAATGTTAGCTGTTCATTGTTAGCACAAATTGTTATTATAAACTGATCATAGTCTGAGTCCAGACCTTGTAAGACCATCCTGACCAGCTCTGAGTCACTGACTCTATCATTTACTGACATTAACGAATCTGATGTATGTTTCAACTCCCTCAGGAATTCTGCCACAGAATTGTTTCCTTTCTTGATATTTTGCAGTTTCTTTCTTAATCGACCTTTCTTTGATTCAAGCCCCTCATTGTTGTTGATCTCAAGGTTATCCCAAATCTCTTTTGCAGTCTTTAATCTATATGTATCATAGTAAATGGATTTAGATAATGTACTTTTGAGGTAAGACCTAACAAAACTCTCTTTTGATCTCCATGTTTGAAATTCTAGATTTACTTGTTCTCTATTTGGTGTCTCCACATGAGATAATTGGTGTCATCTAATTTCTTAGTGATGAAATTTGTGACTGAAGAGATGGGTGGAAGAGTACCTGAGTTTGTATTAGCGGAAGCCATGAATGATGATGATGATTGCTGGTGTTAAGTCTGAAAAACAGTAAGTGTTCTTGTTCTTTTCCTTTTCTTGAATCTTTCTTTTAAATCTTGATGATTCTTTCTTCAAATTTTGATATGATCCTTCTTTGTGTTAATCTTGATCTTCTTTGTTTGTAATTTTAATTTTGGGAGATGTTGATGTTAACTTGGGAGATTGCTTTTCAAGTTCCAAGAAGAGAAACCCTAATGATCTACCACAGGCTCTGGTACCATGTAAGATTTCTCAAATGAAAACTTCAATTTTATTTAATCTCTTATTTTTGTCTTAGCAATACACTTTATTTATACTAAGTACATTTAGAGAGAAAGAGGAGAAACAAAATTAGGTATTAGAGTAACTAACTAATTCTGATTATGTTATTCATACAGGTGAGGTGCCTATAGGCACAAGTGCAGTCCATCTTGACTTATTCAATGTTTGACTGTTGTTGACCACCTTGACTCCAAATAGTCGAAACCCTAATTGTGTAGCTTTATTCATCTTTCCTCTCTTACTTCTTTGCTGTCGAGAAACCCTAACCGAGTGTTCCTAACAAAGACTCTTCATGTACCCCTCTAATTGGATGCCAAGTAACAGAAATTGGACATGTTTTCAAAAGGGAGATTTGTTGTTTGGACCCCCTTCCGTATAATTGACTTGCTGTTTGGACTCCCTTTTTCCAGAGTTGCACTTTGGACTCCCTTTTTCAAATAAAAAGTTAAATATAACAGATCAAGAAAACATAAGTGGGAAAAGTACCATTTTACCCTAACCATGAGAATATACTAGTTTACCCCTACAAAACCTATAACCCAACCTCTACTAGTTTATCACCTTCCCTCCTCTCTCTTCTCTCCAATCTCAAAAACCAGTTCTGAACAAAATTTACCGTGAAATCGAGTTCCAATTCCTTTACTACATCAAGAAAAAGGGGATTAGAGAGAGAGGGTTTCTGATTTTTGTATCTAACTCATGAAAATCCATGATAGAGTTGGTCAGCGGTGCAATTACTCATCTTAGAACAGGGAACATGTTAAGGTCGGTTCTTGAAGAATCAAATTTACCCTTATGAAGTAGCTGATTTTTGTCCGGATGTTTCATTATGCTGATGCTTATTCTGAAGAGGAAGGTTGGGATGGTGAGATTGAAGATCTCAATACCCATATTTACATTTTCAGAACACTAGATGGCTCAAATAAGGTTAAAGTTGTTGATCATGGAGGTTTGCCTAGTTGCTGATGAGTTGATAATTTTACTTTTTATTTTCATAGAATTAGTGATATGGTTGGTGGAGTAAATATAAAGGAACCATTTCTTCTTCTTTGATCAAAGAAGAAATTTTTCTGTAAAAATTGAAAGAATTAGTCCACTTGGTGTTCATGCTTTTACTCCTATTTTCTCTCTCTAGAACAAAAGATTCCTTACTGTTGCTAGGAGAAGACTCACTTCAAAGTTTAGACACTTTGAGCTATTTGGTCATTGATGGTTTTTTTGTTGTTGTAAGATTTGATCATTGAGTTGTTGTTGCTTCAAATTCGTGCAAGCTATGAAACTGTTAATGGATTTGTGTAATCTTACTGAGGAGTGGGCATCTAATTTGACCTGCACATAGAACATGCTTATGAGTTTCTAAAAATTGTATTTACATCCATCAATCTAAGAGAGTAATCATCCCGGTGGGTTAAACACATAAGGGGTCCGTGGGGATATTGATTATATAAGGGTAAAATAGGAATTTTTTAAAATATAACTTTGAAGATGGAATATTCCGATACTATTCCGTTAAAAGGGAGTCCAAAGTGCAACTCTTGAAAAAGGGAGTCCAAACAGCAAGTCGATTATAAGAAAGGGAGTCCAAACAGCAAATCTCCCTTTTCAAAATCCATGAATTCCCCACAACACCAACAAGATCCCCATCCATACTTTTATACTTGAATTCATCTAAAATGTTAACATTACAATCATCAAAAGATAATAACCTTAGATGAAAAGGATGAGTTAGATGTTGGAAAAAATGAACAATTTATTATGTAAAGTTGATTTAATTTGAATGCTTTGTTTTTTGAAAATAATATTTGAATCTTAAGTTCAAGTCTACTAACTTTGGAATTTGAATTAGAAGTGTTATTTCAAATTAAAAAGAAATGTGTCTACAAACTTTTAACTACTCTTATGAAAGGTTGCAAACTTTCATAAAAGTTGTTTATTTGCTTATAAATAAGAGAATTGGCAAGACAAACAAACTCACTTAGAAAATCAGAAAACTAGTTATCTATTCTAAATTATCTCCTAGCCAAATCTTGATTGTTCTTGTGCTCCTCAAGTAAATCTTCACATATTACTTTGTGCAGATTTACATAAGGCTTGTCATAACTTGGGAGACAATTTGCTCATAACCTATAAGTAATCTCAAGTTGGAGAGGGAGCAAATATTGCTTTAAGGAAAGTGTATTTAAATACTCGTTTCAAGTCTCTACAATTCCTATTTTTATTTGTTGTATTACTAATATTTCTAATACTAGTAGAAATAGCAAATCTCCCCACCATTTTTTCTCCCGTTTATACTCCAAACAAAAGGGTTTAAGGAAATCAACTTCACCAAAAACTGGGTAACAAGAACTGAATTGATCAAGAATTGTTTCATAACCAGGGTTAGAATTAGGCAAAATTGCAACCTAACTATCCCTAAAAATCCATTAGAAGTAACACGATTAACACTACGGGTGAGATTAATCCGAGAGGATGAATAGATAAGCCAAGTTTATTCATTATTCAATTTAGTGGTGTGTTTCATTTGAGACTCATTTGGCGGGAGAGATGAAAGAAGATCACGAACAAAAGTTTGATAGATGAAAGAAGATGAAGAAACTCGAGATGGGTAGCAAAGTAGCAAAGAGACAGTGAAGAATGAACATCTTTTGTCCTGGGAAACAAATACCATTTTTACCTTTAGAGAGAGAAAGAGAAGATAGAAAGAGAAGGTGGGGAGAAAGATGGGGAAGAATAAGAAGGTAAAAAAGAAAGAAAAAAATGAAGGTCGCTGGAAAAAGTTGCCGGCCGGCGACGTTCTCCGGCGAACTTATGTGGTGAAGGTGATGTGGAAATTTGAGGTGAGGTGGACAAAGATAAAAACAAATAAAGTAAATTACAGAATTGCCATCAGGATAGAATGGGGAGGCTTAGAAAAAATGTGAAGGCCAGGCAGGAAGTTGGGAGCCAAATCGAACTGCCGGACACTTATGAAGGCTAAAACGATGAGTTGGTCACAAATTGGGGGCCAAAACGGAATTAACCCAAACAAAAATTACAATAACAAGAATCAACATAGAAAGTCGAATAAAATGCACCCTAGTTGAAATGTAATGAGCCATTTAAAACAACATCAAATATTTCACAGGGAGATGCTACAAGTACGTAGAAGTTCACTTAATCTTTGACGTGTTGTCTCATTTTCACTAAAAGACAAAGTTTGACTACGATCTAGATCGTTCTATATAGTCGTAGCATTTGCCTATCTCATAATAGAAGGAGACAATTAAATTATAACCAATAATCTTAATGAAAAAAGAATACTAAGTCAATGCCAATAATCTCAGACATTTTTTCAAGAGATTTAAGTTTTAAGATTTTTTTTTCATCTCTACTTCTTTTATTGTAGAAAACTCGAGTGGATTTCGAGTTCTACTCAGTCAATATTAAGCAAGTTATAATGGAACTTAGAAAATTGCTGATCTGCCTTATGTTTATATTCTGAAGAGTTAATTGTTTATCGAATTGAGACATTGAATTGCTTTTTGATGTCAAATTATCTTTTATGGTCAATTATAAGAGAAATTATGTGACATAATCTTCTTTGCTAAGCCAAGTATGGAGAAATGCATGATTTCACTAAGAAAAGTAAATACTATGAAAATAAGGGTTAATTCTATTTTGGCCCCCTAAAGATGACCAACTCACCAAAATGGCCCCCTAAAGATGACCAGCTTCTATTTTGGCCCCCTTTTTAAATTTTCTGTTAGTCAACTTTAACAGTCAACAAAACTTTTACATTTTTACCCTTCTTTGTAAAAATCATTCCTTCATATCCTTTCTTTATTTCTTCACCGGAGATAAGGTCATCGGCGATGGTCGGTCGACAGCTCGCCGGCGACTCCATGACCTGATAAAAGAAAAAAAACTTATTTTCTTTTTCTTCTTCCTTTCTCTTTTCTTCTTCCACTCCCTCCTATCTTTATCACCTCTTCTCTCTCATTCTCAGATCTATCATTTGTGGGGACAATAAAGAACCAACAGGTGAAAAGAAAAGATCTTAAGCTTATAAGTTCCTATAGATCCACAATGTTTTCTGTACTCGATCATCATGATAGAGATGTTAATCCCACATCAGATGGCAAATGCAACTCACAAGCTCAACCTTCATGCCCGCACATCGATAACCCCAACTAAGCTAATGTTGGATCTAATCATTTTCTGCCACAGAAATCTGGGAAGTTTTCCTTGCGATCCAAAGGTAAGGATAGAGTACCACATCTATTTCTAGTGAAGGTGATATAAAGCTGTCAGGTTTGTACACTGAGCATGATTTTTAAGATGCAGAACCTTAGATTTGTAGAGATTGGATCATGTAATTTATCTTAGAGTGAAGAACAAGCAGGTGAAAATTAAAACTCCCAAGATAAGTTTTCTATTTAGTCCAAGTGATATTGAAAATAAACTATTCAAAAATCACAACCAGAGAAATCACAAAATTTCCCATCTCTCTCTACCAATAAAGTAAACCACAACGAAATCACACCGGATTTACTTACCAACTCACGGTTTCTTGCCTGCCTGAAACGGATCTCCTATTTCTCTCTTTATCTCTCTGTACCCGTCAATCAAATTCAAATCAATAAGAAAATAAAGATCCAGACACATGATTTGAAATTTTGGAAATGTTACAAGATTTAGATCCATGAAAAGGGAAACAGAAAACGAAATCTTAAATGGGTATTGGTCAAAATTGAAGATCAGTATGAGTGAAGCTTCTTTTAACTGATTAGAATAAAATATGTACAATAGTCTTTGTTCATTAATGGAAGGAAAATATAAAGAATTGTTAGTGATCCAACCCCATCTGGCAGATATAAGAAAAAGAAGTGAGAAGAAGATAAGTAAGCAACTATATTTTAGGTGTTTTTAAGAGTCAAAGTAATACGCCAACAGATAAGCATAGTAACGAACGCCTCATTATATAAAATCTAACTGTTTGTTCTTTCACCAATCTTGAACACTTCGTTGTTAAAGCATAGTCTGATGAATTCCAGATCTGGGTTTTGGGAGGATAAATAGGAGAGAGAGACAGAGAGTATGTGATGGGCCTAGAAGGTTACCCTAAATAGGTCACCACCCGCAAGTATACGGGCGTCAAGTGATAATTCCGGTAAGTCCGGTTCGTTCCTCAGAGACTACGTGAAACCTATTCTAAGACTTGGAAGTAAGACGGTTTTGAAAATGGTTTTGGTTATGGTGATAAAATAATAAAGAACAAAATAATAAAGAACAAAATATTAAAACAAATAATGATACAAGGAACTCAAATGGGGGGAGATGACCTAGGGTGTCTGGAATCCACCAAATAACTCACTTTTAAACACACGAAATCAACTGACTAATTCTCTCGTTTTATAACTCAGAATTTTGGATAATGAACTATCCTGATTCCGGGAGATGTTTTCGATAAAATCGGTTTTTTTACTCATAAAAGTGTAATTGTCTCATTTTGAAAAACAGATCTCTAAACTACAATCTATCAATTAATAAGTATGCACCGTCAAATGATTTAACCTAAGCACGATGCATCAAATCTAAAAGCATAGACGGTGAAAAGAAAATCGATTTTTAACAAAAGAACTTAAATATTAAAGCACAGTGAATTAATCAATTCAAAATATGTTCTAAAAGATCGAATATTTGGTTTCATCCTCAACCCTAGACTAGAAAAATTAGTTACTCATGCTTATCAAAGATGTCATAAATATTCTCATGAAATAACAATCAAGTGAGAGGCGAAGAAAATCACCAAATCTGAAGCTCTTTGTTGACGTTAGATGAAGAAGATTAGTTGAAGAAATGGATTCTTTCTCTGTCTCTGTCGCTCTCTCTAAAGAAAATATGAATTTACTTCCAATCAGAGAGGACAGGAAAAGAAACTCAATGATTCACTGACATTCAACCAACTCTCTGAAATTTCATTAACAAAGAACACCTCTCCCTTCAACTCTCTCTCACAAAGAGATGAATAAGATAAAGAACTCTTTGAGATTTCAATAACAGCAAAAGAGAAGAAGACAATCTCCTCCCATCTCTCTACAATCTTTGCTCTGAATTTTCTTCTTAATTTCTCTCTACAATCACTCTCTGTTATTAGAAGAAAAGATGATAGAAAGTCTCTCACAAACTCACTCTATCCTTCTCTAAAACTCAACAGAGAACAACATCAACTCTCTTTCTCTCTATCTCTCTCAATTTAAATCACTACTCTGTTTCTCTCTCTCTTTTTACTTTCTCTCACAAAAAGATTAACAAAGAAAATAAAACAAAAGCAGAAGATGAATTAAATCTGAGAAGAGGCTCTCCCTCTCTCTGTCTCTCTCTCTCTCTAAAATTTATAATTGAAGCACAGAGAGGAATAAGAACAGAGAAATTATTGCTGTCGAAAGATGAGATGATTTTAGTCCCAGCCCAGATGTCAATAAGATATCTGCTTTGATTCAGCCATATCTTCATTTCAATTATTCACTGTTGATGGTAAGAATTTCTGTGATCTTCAACCGAAAAATATCTTCCAGCCAATAGTTCCCTCTTTACAATATCTCTAAGCTTTCTAAAAGAGAAAAGTCTTAGTCTCCCATTCCTTTCCTGACTTGTTCTTACTATAAGAGGTGCTATTAATATATGTGAGAAGATGGTAACAGGGAGATAAAGAAGAAAGAAAGATTTCCCATAAAATTTGAAATCAACCAACCATCTCATTTCTATCAATCAACCTTCTCAATCCTTCAATTTCAGTTTCCATTCTCTATCTTCCCAACCGACCAAATCAAAGAAATATTTCCAGCCGAGCTTTCTCTCCAATCATCTCCATAATCTCATCTTTCCTTCTTGGTTTGAATAAATCAGAGAAGAGAAAGAAAGAGAATCTCTTCCATTAATCTCTTCTCTCTCCAGTAAAGGTAACTAAATTTTAAAAAATAGAAATAATGAGGATAGATGAGAGTCAATCCTTTAATGCCAGCTAGTGTTCACGTGGGTATGTTGTTTCCAATTACCAAAAGAGAAAAGATAGGGAAGGATCAGCCACAAGTCTAGGAGCCAGTCAATTAGTTGTCATGAGGGATGGCATGGTGAGACAGGGACTATTGAGCAAAGTTACATCGGCGTCTCATTCTTAGATCATGTGCGTTGGAAGTTTGTGAACTCGTCAGATCACGCTGGGAGTAATAAAATCCGGTTCTTTCCGTTGTACTGGATCATGACCCCAGACAAGCCTCCACTCAATCCCGCGATGCCGACCGAAAAAGTATCCATATTCCGGCCATGTGTCACTGACCCATTTGGTCAACTGATTTTGACTTTAACTTTTGACCTAACTTAACTTGTTCGTCCGGACTCCGATTTTACTTCCGATTTCGCCGATGGATTCGTATTGGGATCTACTTTCACATGAGACCTAATAATGACCAGAATACCCTTGTCATTAAAATGACCAAAATGCCCCTCAAGTATGTCTTTACCACGATGTTTTCGCGTCGAACTCCGTAAATGAGACCTGAGAAAGAAAATCAAACAAATCATCAGAGTAACCGCTCGAACTGGAGTAACTAACCCGAGTTAAGAGATTCAGATGGGACATTTTCATGTCTCATCAAAACATCCCCAAACTTAGATTTTGCTAGTCCTCGAGCAAAACAGAAAAATAAAACTAAGCCCAGATCACCACTTTCGTAGGGAACCACGATTGCACTTAGCACGTGCAACAAGCCGTTAAACCTCTAGGTTGCCCTAGAGGACGAGTTTTGTCTCGTGAGGGTTTGCAGTGAATACACCCACAAAATTCAAAATTTTCGAAAATCCAGAAGGGTCTAAATATGACATGGACTAAAAATGTTAAGCCGATAGAAATTCTCGAAAGTTAATAGAAATGAAATCCAAGTCGACCAAACCATACAAATGCTAAAAATTCCTTCACTAATAATCAAGACTCGAAGTGCACGTGACCAGCCAATATGAGTATCATTTCGGTTCTGAAAAGACAAGACCTTGATTACCGTCTCGATACATTTCGCCTCGACTACTGCCTCACGGTCATACACTCAAAAATTAAAGTCACTCAGAATGGTTCACTCTATGTGTTGGTATGAATATGAAGGAAAACTCAACACATGAAAAAGACGGACTAAAAATTTTGTGGACGACTGATCTCAAAGAAAGGAAACAACCACTAATATGGAATGGGGAAGCATACCAACTCTTCTCACCTGATCTACTTTCTAACAATGCTTCCTAGAGGTCAATAGATATTAAGGATGTGACTAGAACTCCTGAGAACTCGACGTCTTCAAATCTTCAAGAACTACTTCAGGGAATAAACACTTAAACACAACTAAACACTTTTTTTTTCTTTTCTTTCTTTTTTTTTTTCTATTTTTTCCTTTTTTTTTTTTTCATAGTACTTTTCCGGTAACCAAACTCAAATACACAAAGAACTTTCTTGACATTATTCTTTCCTTGGGTATAATTCTCTTCATTTTGTTTCATGCCTTATTCTCAGGGTTCTTACAAATAGATTTCTATCTTCCTCTAGTTGACATTGTTTTCAAGTTTCTCAGACTACAAGAGAAAGGTTTACTTCCTGATGACATCCCTAGTGGTTGTAAAATTTGAACTCAGGAGATCAAATGAGTTCGTTTCAATATTGCGAGGTTGAGTAGCTCTTCACTCTACTCGGAGTTAGCGCAGAAGAGATCATTCAAAACAACAAGAACGGCTCAGAATCTCACATAGGTTAAGTCTCCACTAATGATCGATTAAGTTCTCTCAGAAAAGTCAACTCTTCACCTATCTAACACTCACATTGCTAGTGCACAGACAACCTCAAGACTCGAAATTCGTGAAAAAACCTTTAGCAAAAGTGTAGTACAACCAACTAGACTCTATAACTATTAACAAGCAAAAATAACTAGACTCACATTTTCAATCCAAAAATTTAAAATTTTGAAAATTTTTTGAACCCTTTTGAATTTTTGAAATAAGGACTTAGCAAAAAATTCATTCCCCTATCCCCAAACTTAAACCGAACATTGTCCTCAATGTTCTGAAGACTATGTAAAAATGATAGGATGAGGGAAAGATATTACCTGATTCGGAAGTCCTACGCGTGGGTTGCCTCCCAGAAAGCGCTAAGTTTAACGTCTTCAGCCAGACGAAACAGATGATTCGAAAAAATAAAAAGAATTAACCTACTGGATTACAGATATGTGATTAACTGTAAACCAATATTCGATACATCTGTGGGTCCACCCAAAACACAAAGTTTTCAGTGAACGAAAGTCTCACATTTTTGTGAATTGCAGAGAGTGCATGTGAGACTATCAAATAAGAAGGGCAATCCCCAAACTTAGTGGATGCACAGTCCACTAAGTAACTATAAATACTCGGACCAATGATGGGCCTAAAAGGTTACCCTAAATAGGTCTACACCCGCAAGTGCACGGGTGTCAAGTTGTAATTTTTCCGGTAAGACCGGTTCGTTCCTCAGAGACTAAGTGAAACCTATTCTAAGACTTGGAAGTAACTTGGTTTTTGGTTTTGATGAGGTTTTGGTAATAAAATAAATAAAATATTAAAATAAAATTGCGGAAAGAAAATAATTACAAATGATACAAGGAACTCAAATGGGGGAGAGCCTAGGGTTTTCTGAATCCGTCTTCCTAACAATTCTAACGACAAATTAATTTGGTCTAATTCGATTGTTCTTTGTATAACTCAGGTTTTCAGTCCATGAACGGTCTGAAAACCCGGAAGGTTTTATCGTTAAAAATGGTAAAAAAAAAACTTTAATAAATTGTCGAAAAATTGATTAGTACGACTTCATCTAAACCCTAGATATAAAATTAGTTCTTCATGATAAAGGATTGAAGCTTAAATATATGGAAAAAGAAAAGAAAATTAGAAAAGTTGGGTTTCTTACAAAATTTCCCAGCCAAACAGAGCCTTAGGGAAGTAATTTCCTTCTGATGTTCCAGGTTTCAGCCAAACAGAGCTTTAGGGAAAGGATTTCTTCTGTTTTTTTCAGAAATCTGCCAAACGCACCCTCCGGGAAAACGATTTTCTCGTCTTCCCGGAAATATTTTCCTTGAGAGAAAATAGTTTTCTCACCTTCTTCAATTCTGTTTCTCTCACTATTGTTTCTGTTTCTTCTTCCTTTATTACTCTAATCTCTCTCTCTATATTCTCTCTCTCTCTCACTAGAAACAGTAGCTAAACAGAGAAGAAAAGAAGAAAAATCGAAATTGATAATATGA
>BEHA01001476.1:147540-194503 GCA_002897215.1 Eschscholzia californica subsp. californica | reverse complement strand
TTATTACTTGACGCCCGTATACTTGCGGGTGGAGACCTTTTAGGGTAACCTTTTAGGCCCATCAGTAGCCCATTAATGGGCTTGGCCTGGCCGGCCCACTCCCTTAGTATGGCCGGTTAGATCAGCCCTTAAGTGGGCTTGATCTACCTGGCCCATGGTTGCTTTTTAACCCTTTCCGGGCTTCACTTTCGAGTCTGGTGCTTTCTTTCAATTTAGCACTATAGGCAAGCTCCCACTAGTCTTATTCTCTCCATTCAAGCTACCCCTCTTATGTGTAACCCATTGTAGGATCCAGTCTATGTTAGTTGCGGATTAGCAAAGTGATCCGACGATCGTAAGCGACTTCAAGCTAAGTATTACGATCCCTAATTGGACCGGACTAGATGATCTTCCGAATAAGGTCATCGTTATCATATTCGCCAAAATGCACGCATTGCCATCTTGGTCGAAGGACACTCATTCAGAAGGGCATCATCCTTCAGAACGAATGAATATATCCTTCAGTCTCCTACCTGTACTTAAAACAAGTTCAATGCTCGATTCCCGAGTCTTTTCATATCTCATATCATACGTCATGTTTATCAGACTTTCTTGATCTAGAGAACAAACTGTCAGGTTAAATGATTAACTCTTAATCCATTTGAGCACGACCATGCATTTTTTAGTTGTCACTCTTCGAGTGGCCTAGAGTTACTTTATCCTAATTTTACTTAGGAAGACTTATTCCATTCTTGTACTCCCACTCAGGTTCATGTCCGTCGTGCCCAACTCGGCTTCTATTTTTATAGCCCCCTTTTATGACATGGTGTTTGACGAGACAAAAGTTAGAGATTCCTTACATTAGCCGAGCAGAATATTCATGTTTCGAGGAATCTCTCTAATTTGCTAAATGAGAGTTATGACGTTCATATCTTGAACTCTTGAAGCACTCTCACTTTGTAGGTTTCCAATGTACTGTAGACCCATGAAGTTGACTTAAATACTCGTTATTCCTATAGCCCAAGAAACAACGCTATATGTCATATACTCATGATGGTCTTCATGAGTCATTATTGTCCAACTAATGACCCGGACCAGGGATTATTATAATGGAATGCTTCCATGTTAACTTAGTGATGCACCTGAAAAGGTTGCAAACCCAAGCAGGGGTATCAAGTAGTAACCCGGAAAAGACGGGATGGATCCAAGGATAGGAAGGTAGTTTGGATATCAAAGGGTCTTATACCTCGGTTTAGACATCAAATACTAACTTAGAATAAAAAGGAAATGAACGAAGATAAATAGGGGGGTTTTATATCGAATAAGCAATAAGATAATAAAGCAAGCAAAACTAAACTAAATACTCTAAGTAAAATGGGCGAGAGAGATTCGAGAGAAGTGTCGGAGGAATAAGAGTCGAGACAGGTAAGACTCGATCCGGGCAAAAGTCGATTGAAAGGGATACTTCGATCCACAAGATAGATACTGACAAATATTACGTATCTATTCGCATGAAAAGTTTATTAACTTCACCCACATTAACAATCTTAAGCATCATGTGTCCAACTAAGCATAATCAATCAAACGTCACTAAGCATCTTCTATCAAACTTAACACACACTATCTAATGAATTGACAATAAACAAGTATGACACTAACAAGTATAATACGTCAAATTAAGTATAATCGATCAAATGTTAGTAAGTATCGATTATCAAATTAAGTAAGCATTATCAAATTTTGTGTCAATAGACAATTAAGATCAAGGCTTCTAATTTATAAAACTAGATGAAGTCAATTAAATTAACATTCAAACAAATCATAAGTCATTAATCACATTCAAATCATGCTTCAAAAGTATCCGAATACAAGAGTTAGACAAACATGATGAATGAATAATAAATGACAAAAAGATGAAGAAAGAATCCCCCTTTTCAATGTGGTGGGAGGCTAAGATCGTCGGAAATTATAAGTCTTTAATTGCAGCCAATCTCCCCTTAGCCAGATTCTAGATTCCCTTTAGAGTTGCCAAAATGGTGTCCCCGAGCAAAAATCAGAGTTCCCCTTAGCAATCCCCATCATCTTCTCCATTTATCACAAACCACCATTTAACCCTAACTCAAGCTTTCTCTCTCTACAATTTTTAGCCCAAAACCAAAATCAAACATATAGGAAGCAAGCCAATGACATGTGGAGTAAAAGCCCTAAGGTTTCCGGCCAAGAAGTGACAAAAAAACCTAAAAATCCGGCAAGAAAGAAAACTAGGGTTCGGCCAAAGCAAGGGTCCAACCAAGAAGCTGCTGTCGCGACCGTCCCTAGCACTCCCATGCACGTCCCGACCGTCTCGAGCTATCAATCAGCTATCCCGAGCAGCTCCAAGTAGATCTACTGTTGTTGGTCCCGTGCAAAGGAACCTGGAGCTACTAAAGCTGATGTCCGCGTTCCAGCCCTAGCCTTGAAAAACCGAGCATCCGACCTGCTACTCCACAGAAAATCCCGAACTGGTGCATTTTCCATCGCCGTTCCGAGCTTCTTGTGTGTCGGCCTTGCTTGGCCGGCTGACTCCTATTCTCTCTTTCCCTCTCCTTCAACCTTCAAACTATCAAGAAACCCTAGATCTCAAGAACACCTCTTTAGCCTCTCTCTAACTTGTTGTTGTGTAGAAGATGATGTTTTTTTTCTTTGTAATCAAAACCCTAGACTTAGTCAACTTGACTAAGTCTTTAGACTATTTTGACTTGGACCACAAATGGGTGCTCATAAAGTTTCTCATTGTTGTTCTTCTTCTTTAGGTTCTTCTAGGACTTAGGCTTGGACTTGGTTTTGGGGTTTGATTTAGAATCCAAATGGAATGCCTCCATCCTTGTCTCAACATCTTCATTTTCCATAAAAGACCAAGGTACCCTTGGGCTATCGATTTGGGCATGAAATCAAAATGTGATAATTGCTTCGTTTTATTCCAAACTCATGCTTAGCTTCATGTTTGTCACCTATCATGAGAACATGGATAAGTTATTAAAAATAACACCGAAAAAAGACTAATTAATCTAAGTTAGGCGCATCAAATGTGACATTTTCATGTCACATCAATATCCCTAAACTTTAAATTTGTCCCTGAGCAAAGAAAACAAAATAAAAGCCTAACTCACTTTCGGAGAAATCCCGGTTGCATTTAGCATATGCAACAAGCCGTCAAACCCCTAGGTTACCCTAAAGGACGAGTTTTGTCTCGTGAGGGTTTCCAGGGAATACACCCACAAAGTTCAAGATTTCCAATAGACAAAAGAGTTCAACTATCGATGCAAATAAGATGATGATTAACAAGTGAGAGACTTGAGTATGTCAAACATATGAATCAAACCAATAAACACAAAAGCATGCTATGAGTATCCTCACTAATAGTTTCATACTTAAGTGCAAGTGCCTCATCATCATGGGCATCATCCAAGTCTAAAGTAACAAAACCTTGTTTCCTATCATAGCACATTTCGCCTCGACTTTGGCCTCACGGTCATACGCTCTTAAACATGAAATCACTCAAAATGGAATCTAATGGTTCACTCTCATGTGTGAGCATGGAATAAAGTAAACTCAACACATACAAAATTAAATGAGGATAACAAGTTATAAAACGAAATAATTGAAGGATATATTCTCTCGGTCCGAAGGAATGGTATCCTTCTAAAAGATGTCCTTCGATCAAGATGACAATGCGTATGATTTGGCGAATAGGATCATAATGACCTTATTTGGAAGATCATTAGTCCGATCGAATTAGGGGTCGTAATGCTTAGCTAGAAGCCAACTACGATCGTCAGATAACTTCAGTAATCCGCGGCTAACATAGACCAGATCCTACAAGGGTTACACATAAGAGTGATGGTTTGAACGGAGAGATATTGACTAGATATAAAGTGGAAAATAAGTGGATTTGATCCATTATTTGAGACCAAAAGGAGTTCGGAAAAGTCCGGACAAGTAACTCCGGGCTAAAAAGGGAGCCCGAGGGTGCCCATAAAGGGGTCGGCCATGTGATGGCCGATCTTAGGAAGGGGCCGGCCAGCACATGGCCGGTTAGACCCCTTGTGTGGGCCGGCCATAAAGCCCATAGAGGCTTATATTGGCTGGCCACACATATACCCTTTTAGGGTTTCATATGGGACACAAAAAGATATGTCTTGAAGGAGATATTTTAGGAATCCTAGTTTGGGTCAAATACCTTCTCTATGGTCCTTATAAATAGACCTCCTTAAGACATAATTATAAACAGAAATCAAGAGACAATTCAAGAGAGCTTCTAGAGAGAAAAGCCAAAAGAGAGAAAAATAGTTTTCTCGATTATCTAGTCAAGAAGAAGGTGTTCTTCATCTCAACCTTCAAGAGAGTTCTAGATAACTCGAAGGAGGGAATTCAAGTCATACACTCGGTGTCTGGAGTAAAGGAACTGCAATTGGAGTTCTTGATCTTCTGAATCTTGTCGGAATTTTGTTCGTGGGAAAGCGATTAAAGGTAATCATCTTTCCATATCTAGTTCATTGATTAGTTCATGTATAATTAGATCCTGGGAGTATAGTGTTAACATTAGATGTTTGAGATTCCGCAATAAACACTAGAAAAGGTGTGCTAAACACATCCGTAATCCTACAGTGGCATCACGAGCTGGTTACATGAAACTATCTTTGACTAGACGAATAAGATTCGCGCTTGAATGACTAGAAAACACCATTGTTTAAATAAAGATTTGAACATGAAAATCGGGGTTTTTGATGTAGATTCAATAGCCTAATACACTAAAACTTTAGTTTTTAAAAAGGTTTTCGAAAACTAGTTTTAGGGTTTTGAAATTTAGCAAAAAAGGGTCAAAACCCACTGTTTTGATGATGAAAATCATCAAAAACAGTGAAAAACGGCAGCTGAACCATAAAGGAACAGTAGAAAAATCAAGGGACTATACTTTTTCTACTCTAAGTATGGATGTCTGTGATCATCTTACATCTTGTTCCTCCGGAGCCTGTTTAGAATATTATGCAATCTCTCACTTGGGTTCTCCTCCTTACATAGATCCTTTCTGTCTGGACTATACTTTTTCTAGTTCATGGCCAAACTTAACGACTTTATTGTCGTCTAAGTTTGGGGATTTTGCTCTGATCACTATAGTCTCAAAGGTACTGCAACATATTTACACAAGTGTGAGACTGTCATTCACTAAACACTTCGTGTCTTGGGTAGATCCTCAGATGTTTCGCCTATTGATTTATGGAGCTGTTTCTTAAGGTTTGCCGAAACATCTGTATCGTCTGGCTGAAGACGTTAAACTTAGCGCCTTCTGGGAGGCAACCCACGGTTAGGACGTTGGAATAAGGTAATATCTTTCCCTCATCCTATTATTTTTACATAGTCTTCAGAACATTGAGGACAATGTTCGGTTTAAGTTTGGGGATAGGGGATTGAGTTTTTAGTCCTTATTTAGTCCTTATTTCAAAAATTCAAAAGGGTTCAAAATTTTAAAATTTTTGGATTGAAAATGTGAGTCTAGTTGTTTTTGTTTTGTTAATGGTCATAGAGTCTAGGTGGTTGTACTGTGCTTTTACTAAAGGTTGTTTCACGAATTCGAGTCTTGAGGTTGTTTGTGCACTAGCCATGTGAGTGTTAGATATGTGAAGAGTTGACTTTTCTGAGAGAACTTAATCGATCATTAGTGGAGACTTAACGTATGTGAGATTCTGAGCCTTTCTTGTTGTTTTGAGTGATCTATTCTGAGCTAATTCTGAGTAGAGTGAAGAGCTACTCAACCTCGCAATTTTGAAAGAAGAACTCATTTGATCTCTTGAGTTCGAATTCTACAACCACTAGGGATGTCCTCAGGAATGCAAACCTTACTCTTGTAGTCTGAGAAACTTGAAAACAGTGTCAACTAGAGGAAGATAGAAAATTTCATCCATCATTTAGAACCCTGAGAATAAGGCATGAAGCAAAATGAAGAGAATTTTACTCAAGGAAAGAATAATGTGAAGAAAGTACGTTATGTATTTTGAGTTTTGTTACCAGAATCAGTTAAAAAAAAAAAAAAAAAAAAAAAAAAAGAAAAAAAAAAGTGTTTGTGTAGTTTTGTTTAAGTGTTTATCTCTTGAAGTAGTTCTTGAAGATTTGAAGACGTCGAGTTCTCAGGAGTTCTAGTCACGTCATCATTATAGTCTATTGACCTCTAGGAAGCATTGTTAGATAGTTGATCAGGTGAGAAGAGTTGGTTAGCTTCCCCATTCCGTATTAGTGGTTGTTTCCTTTCTATGAGATCAGTCGTTTACCAAAAATTTAGTCCGTCTTTTGTAATGTGTTGAGTTTTTCTTCATTCTCATACTCGCACATTGAGTGAAACATTTCTGAGTGACTAGAATTTTTGAGTGTATGACCGTGAAGCAGTAGTCGAGGTGAAATGTATTGAGAAGGTAATCGAGGTCTTGTCTGTTTGGAACCGAAATGATACTCATATTGGCTGGTCATGTGCACTTTAGGTCTTGATTACTAGTGAAGGGATTTTTAGCATTTGTATGGTTTGGTCAACTTGGATTTCATTTCTATTCACTTTTGAAAGTTTACCGGATAAACATTTTTAGTCCATATCATATTTAGACCCTTCTGCATTTTTGAGATTTTTGAATTTTATGGGTATATTCACTGCAAACCCTCACGAGACAAAACTCGTCCTCTTGGATAACCTAGAGGTTTAACGGCTTGTTGCACATGCTAAGTGCAATCATGGGTCCCTACGAAAGTGGTGAAATGGGTTTAGTTTTATTTTTCTATTTTGCTCGAGGACTAGCAAAATCTAAGTTTGGGGATGTTTGATGAGCCATGAAAATGTCTCATCTGAATCTTTTAACTTGGACTAGTTAGTCCAATTTGAGCCGTTACTCTAATGAATTGTTTGTTTTTCTTTCTCAGGTGTCTTTTACGGAGTTTAGTGTGAAAAACAGACGAAATCGGGAGAGATTAATGTTAGGGGCATTTTGGTCATTTGGAGATTATGGTAGTCTGGTGATTTGGACACATTTGATGTTCGGATGAAATAAAAGCCCAACACAAACCTAACGGCGAAAGCGGAAGTCAAATCGGAGGCCGGATGAGGAAAATAGAAAGAGTCAAAGTTTTGGTCCAAGTCAGTTGACCAGATAAGTAGATGACATGTGGCGTGCAATGGGACGGAAATGAGGAAATTTTTGGTACACTGGTGGGACGCGCGGGTTAACTTCGGGATGACAGATGCAGAATGATCTGGTACTTTGGCGGTCCCGCATGATCCGATGTACCTTATTGTTACACGCGTGCAACATCTGAATCTAACGCCCAACTCGCCTTCGGTTGACTGGCCGCGAGGTACGGTATCGTGGTCCCTCCGTCCTTATCATCTCAATTTAAATCTCTTTCCTTACACAGGAAAGAGATAGAGAGAGAAATCATGGGAGAGAAAAGACCAAATAATTTCCTCTTCCTCGTCTCTATCTATTATGGTCTATAGGAATCGGCTTTTGGAAATGAATTTTGAAAAGTTGGAAACAAATGAACAGAAATGGAAAGAGGAGAAGGAGATTGCGGTTATTAGAAGATAGCCGAGAGAAGGATATGGATTTTTATTTTTAGAATGGTAAGAGACTACAATATAAACAGAGACTAACAAAGGGAAGAGGTATCTCGGTTTGGAGCTCGGTTTTGGGAATCTCTTCTCCACGGCTAAAAGAGACACAGAAGTTTAGAGAGAGAGAACAACTGACTCTCGGTTTTGGATAATCACTCTTGGTTTTGAACCACCATCACATATCTTCCTTCTTCTTTTGTAATTTTTTAGTGAGAGAAAGGTTATTGAAAGAGAAAGAAACAGAGAGAGAGAGAAAGAAACAGAGAGAGAGAGAGAGAAAGAAACAGAGAGAGAGAGAAGAATTGTAGAGAGAGAAAGAAATTGAATTTGAATTTACAAACTCCATTAAAAACTCATCTTTTCTTCTTCATCCTTTACTGTTTTGGTTAGAGAGAGAAAGGGAGAGTTATATTACTGTTTTAGAGAGAGAAAGAGAAAGGTTAGAGTGAGAAAGAAGGAGAAAACAATAGAGAGAGAGAAAAAAACCAGTCGAAGAAAATAATTTTCTCACCAGGAAATCGTTTTCGGGAACATGAGAAAATTATTTTCCTAAGGGTCTGTTTGGCTGCATTCTGGAAAAACAGCAGGAAAGTTCATTCCATAGGGTCTGTTTGGTTGCAAATCAGAAGAAAAATTTGCGAGAAAAAGGTTGTTTCTTCTCCAATTCTTTCTCCCTCACTTATTTTATTGATTTTTATCTCTCCTACCATGAGTATGATCTTTTTAGGCATGAGTAGCTAATCATCTAATCTAGGTTTAGGATGAAGCCTTAGTTTTGTATGAGGGAATGACATTTTTCTCACGATAAAAATCTTTGATGTGCTTTGATAGACAAATTTAATTTCTTTGCACTTGTTTCATAGTAACCCCTTCATTGATTATGCTTACATTTTGATGTTACATGTTTAGACTTAGTGTCTTTACTGTATCATACTTAGGGTTTGATAAGCAATAGTTGGAGCATCTCTTAAATATTTGTCTCGAAATTAAAATAATAGATGTGTACGCTTTGAAAGATTATTATTATCTGAGGTTCGGTACGAATGGTTACCTTCGCTTGAGTTATAAAAAGATTTAAGTTGTGAAGAATTAGGTCATTTTACATACATGATAAGGTGGACTCTGAAACCCTAGGTTTTCTCCTCATAAGTTTCTCCATTAATTATATTTCCGTTGTTTTAATCAAGTTTGTTATTTTTATCGTCTCATCACAAAAATCAATTTCAAAAGAAAACCTTATTAGTTATAGGATTTTAGAATAGATTGACTTAGTCTCTGAGGAACGAACCGGTCTTATCGGAACTATTACTTGACGCCCGTATACTTGCGGGTGGTGACCTATTTATGAAACTTTCTAGGCCCATCATGGTCGGCCAGCACATGGCCATCTAAGGCTTAAAGTGGGTCGGCCATAAGCCCATAAGGGTCCTATAGTGGCCGGCCAACACTAAACCCTAACAAGGGATTCTTTTGGGATAAGTCTAAGAGGAGATTTTTAAGGAATCCTAGTTTGCGTCAAATACCTACTCTATGGTCCCTATAAATAGACCTCCTTAGACATAAGTGTGTGTACAAGCTTTAGTGAGCCTTTGTGTGGAATTTTCTCAAGAATACACATCTCTCTCTCACAATATACAACTAGTGGAGAGAAGAGATTGAAAGAAAATGCTCCCATTCTATCAATCTAGTCAAGGAGAAAGGTTCTTCTCAACCTTCTATTAAGTCCTAGCAGACATTAAAGAAGGGAGATCAAGTTAACCAACTCGGTGTCTCAAGTAGAGGAGCGACGATTGAAGCTCTCGATCTTCACACGCGAATTGGAATGGTTCGAGGGAAAAACGCGAAAAGGTATAGATGATTATCTCTCTTCTAGTTCATTGTTTAGTTCATGCATAAAACAATCCTGGTAATCTAGTGTAAACATATTAGATGTTGAGATTGCGCTTAAAACACTAGATAGGGTGTATTAGATACACACAAATCCCTATACGCATCCCCATCCCCAAACTTAAAACTAACGTTGTCCTCAATGTTTTAAGCATATACTCACCAAAAGATAAGAGGTACAATATGTTAAAGAGAAGAGTGGAAGGATATTACCATAGCCGGAGGAGATAAAAAGTGCTACTACCAAGACTTATGTATTCGAGTTCCAAGTTGATGATAAATCCATCGCCATCCCCAACCTTGGAACGAACCACGTCTCAAGAGTATACAAAGTGAAATGCTCCTAACACATCAATAAATAGCATAAGAATGAAGCATAAGCATGACCATATAACGATAAGACCGCTCACGCGGGATCACTCGATTGCATCAAGTTATGCAACTAGCCTTTCGGTCTCTCGTATGCACGAGAGTACGAGTTTTGTCTCGTGGAGGGTTTCCAGAGATGCTATCCACAAACATCAAGGTCCCACATCTCAATAGACCAACCAATCATACAACAAAAGACGAAAGATTTGGGGGTCTATCCATATGAAAGTTTTAACTGGTAAGAATCGTCTCACAACAATGTAATGGCATGGGTATATAAGTGAGACAACAAAAAATAAGAGGTGATCCACAAACTTGGATGACGACAAGGCAACAAAGTTTGACATAATAACAGAGGGGGCATGCATTTCACCAAAATGATCTACAAAGGTCTCGGGAATCAAACTAGTCATAGGTAGGGAAAAATTGTTGAGACAATGAGGGTTTAGGTCTATCAACTGGTTTAGACTCAGATTTCGACTTTAAAACCTCGTTAAGCCCATCACCATTCTCAAAAATCGCATGATCCTCGGGTATGTCTACCGTCATGGGAGTATCCAAGCTAATGATTTCATCACTTTCGAGAATGGAGTTGGACTTAACATTAGAACTAGGTGTATTACCCCCACTTGTACCCTTGGGATTTTTTGGAGTTTGGGGTTGTGAAACCCCTTTCTCGATGTCTTTCAATTTTGCTTCCATCTCTTTAAGGGTGTGCAAGGTGTTTTGGCTAATCTTAGTTTCTACCACATAAAATGATTTCGAAACATCTTCAAGAGTCTTCTCATGATGAGACGCGTAAGTGAAACCAACTAAAGGCTCTTGAAGATTCTCATAATCATTTGTAAAGGCATCACTCCTTGAACCTACGGGCTTCATATACGTGTCTACGACATTTTTGCATCCTAATGAGACATCTCGACAAAGAGAAATAGTAGGCCATTCACCCGCTAGGTGTTCTCGACTTGCACAAATGTTACAAACACTATCCATTACTAAATCACCATCATGCATATCAATAAATTCTTTCCGAGACACGTTGAAAATTTTATCATGTACTTCCCCATTTTTCTTTAAAGAGAATATGCCTCTTTTTGAGTAATGGTTTCCTTCGGCTATATCTCGGTCACTATTAACGGGTGTGTCCCAATCTTGGGTTTTCTTCGCTAAAAGGTCGAGATACTCCCAAGCCTCATTACGAATTTTACTCATAAACTCTCCGTTGCACATCACTTCCACGAAATGTTTCATTTTGGAGGTCAAGCCATCGTAAAAGAACCCGATGGCCCTCCATGTTTCGTAGTTATGATGTGGACACGAGATAAGAGGTCTTTAAATCTCTCCCAACACCTAAAGAAGGTCTCCTCTTTGTTTTGCTCAAAGTTCATAATTTCTCTTCTTAAGGTGGTGGTTCGATGAGTGGGAAATAACTTTTTCAAAAACACCCTAGTCATCTCATCCCAACTTCTTATAGTCCTAGGCCTTAAAGAATGAAACCATATCTTCGACTTTTCTTTTACTGACAACGGAAATAATTTGAGCTTAGCGATTCCCTCAAGGACTCCATTGATTGGGAGTATCGAGCAAATCTCATCGAACTCTCTCAAATGAAAATATGGATCTTCATTCTTTAGGCCTCGAAATATAGGAATTAATAGAATAATCTCAGGGTCTATGTCTAAATTACACTCATTACTCGGAAATATAATGCATGAAAGTATGCTAGCCATATTAGGTTCAAGGTAGTCTCTAAGACTTCTAAGCCGTCGATGAACCTCATACCCATCATTCCCATAAACATCCATTGAAGCACAATTAAAGCAAAATGCAAGCAATCACAAGTGTTTAATTCGACTACTACTATCAATAATAGACAAGATGCAAATACACTTAAGCCGCTCAAATAAGTAAAGGTTAGGGAACGATACTAGAGGTGGTGTTCATTACCACAATTTGATCCTCTTCCCTTTTCTTGTGTCTCCCTTTATATCCCCAAACTTGTTAACTTTCGTCCTTTAGAGCTCCTTGATGCACCCGAAAAGATTGCACACCCAAGCGGAGGCATCAAGTAGTAATCCGGCAAAACCGGGATCGATCCAAGGATAGGAAGGTAGTTTGGATGTCGAAGGGTCTTATCCCCAGGTCTAGATATCAAATGCTAACTTAGACTAAAAAGGAAAGGAAACAAAGATAAATGGGGGGTTTTAGATTGAATCAGTAATAAGAGAAGAAAACGAGTAAAACTAAACTAAACAATGGAAGTAAACGGGCGAGAGAGATTCGAGAGAAGTGTCGAAGGAACAAGAGTCGGGAGGCAACAAGAGTCGGGAGACAAATAAGTGAGCGGGGTGTCGAAGTCCGGGAATCCATAATGATAAACCTACGACTATATGTAGTCCGAACTAATGTTTCAAAGTATAATCGATGTTCGACTCCTAAAGTAGATGTCTCTAAGTACTACGTATACCCGGAGATCATACTTAGTCAAACAAACATCTAAATCGGTTTATCCCGAGTCAACGAAAGTGTTGTCTAGTCGCCTAACTATGTGAAGTGCATGACAAGAGACATGAAATTATGACTTAGACTACGATCGATATCGAATACTTCGTTTTGTCTATTAACTATGCGAAGGGCTTGACAAGACACATGAAAATACGATCAAAATGATAATCGAAATAAACGAACATCAATTTATAATCAAACATCAAATCATATTAAACATAATCACGAATTCATCACATTTCATCTCATATAATCGACACACTAAAGTTAGCTAAACATGGTGATTGAATAAGAGAAATGGAAAGAAATTGATGAGAGAATCCCCCTTTTTCGATGTGGTTCGAGGCTAAGATCTTCGGAAAATATGAGTCTTTAAGGTGCAGCCGATCTCCCCTTAGCAAATTATGGGTTCCCCATAGCGACCATCATCATCTTCTCCATTTAGAACTCAACCTCAATTAAAGCTAAACCCTAGCTTTCCCTCTCTATAAATTTCTAACCCAAACACCAAATCAAACACATGGGAAGCAAGATCAAGACATGGGGAGTAAAAACCCTGAGGTTTCCGGCCAAGAAAATGGTCGGAAACCCTAGAAAACTCCGGCCAAAGAAGGTGACTAAATCCGGCCAAAACCCTAGATCCGACCAAATGAAGATGCACCCGACCTCAAGCAGTCGTGTCCCGTGAGAGCTTTCCCTCTCTAGAAATTTCTAACCCAAACACCAAATCAAACACATGGGAAGCAAGATCAAGACATGGGGAGTAAAAACCCTGAGGTTTCCGGCCAAGAAAATGGTCGGAAACTCTAGAAAACTCCGGCCAAAGAAGGTGACTAAATCCGGCCAAAACCCTAGATCCAACCAAATGAAGATGCACCCGACCTCAAGCAGTCGTGTCCCGTGAGAGCTACCCGCAGCCGCGTCCCGTGAGCGCGTCCCTTGCTTATAGTCGCGTCCCGTGAAGAAGGTGCTGCTCGAAGCAGCTCTAGTCGCGTCCGGTACCAGCAACTTCCATTCGGGTGCGCTATTGCTGAGTTGTTGTTGTTCGTGTTGTTGCTGTTCTTTAGTTTCGGTCTGCTGCTCTAGTCCGAGCATGCTGCTACCGGCTTCTTGAGCAGCTCGAACTGCTACCGTGCAGCCCGAGCAGCTTCCTGCCGAGGCTAGGCCGGCTTAGTGTGCTGGCGGGCCCTCCTCCTTCTTCCTTCTCTCTTTCTAACTCTCAACCCTTCAAGCTCTTGAACCAAAAATCCTAAAGTTCCTAGCCTCCTCCCTTCTCTCTCTTCCTTGGTTGATTCTTTGATGAAGAAGAAGATGAATAGTAGCTACCCTTTTGACTACTCAAAACCCTAGTCAATCTTGACTTTGACTCAGACTTGACTTTGAAGCATAAAGAGGGTGCCTCCAAGATTCTTCCTTGTCTTGTTCTTCTTCTTTTCTTTTGTGTGCTTTGGGCTTGAACTTGGTTTTGGTTTAGAAATCAAGAGGTGCCTTCATACTTGGTCTCTCCAAGTATGATTTGAAGAGGCGACTTTGTCATGCATCTTCCATAATTTCTCCGTCCGAACTCCGATTCAACTTCCGTTTTTACCGTCGGACTCGTCATTGACTCCACTTGTCATTTGATTTGCTTGAAATCTCTTTCTCTCATTTTCGGCACATGAAATGATAGTGATAATTCGCTCTCTTTATTCCAAATTACATGTTTAACTCCAAATATGATACCTAACAAGAAAAACACATAAAATATTATTGATAACACTCGAAAATGACTAATTAGTCTAAGTTAGGCTCTTCAAATGTGACATTTTCGTGTCAGATCAAGATCCCCAAACTTAAACTTTGCTAGTCCTCGAGCAAATAAAACAAAATAAAAGCCTAACTCACTTTCGGAGGCATCCTGGTTGCATTTAGCGTATGCAACAAGCCTTTAAACCTTTAGGTTACCCCTAGAGGACGAGTATTGTCTCATGAGGGTTTCCATAGATGACACCCACAAACATCATGGTTTGAAATACACAAGGGTCCAACATCCAAATCATAGATAAGCATGATTCATATAGTAAAGGGTTTAAGCATGTCAACACATAATGAATCAAGTAAATAAGCTCATGTAAAAGCTAAAGACCTCTTCACTAATGATCTTACCCTAAAATGCAAGTGTCATACCATAATGAGCAACATCTATGTTTCGAAGGAACACAAATTTGATCCCTAGTTTAGTACATTTCGCCTCGACTTCGGCCTCACGGACATACACTCCAAATATGAAATCGCTCAAGAATGGTTCGCTCGTATGTGTGAGTGTGATCACTAACATGGACTCAACACATAAAAAGGGGTGAGGACAACATTTTGGAACGAATGATCTACGAAAAGGAATTAGCCACTAAATAGAGTGGGGAAGCTCACTCGCCCTTCTCACCCATTCTACCCTCTAAGAATGCCTTCTAAAGTTTAGCGAATACAAGAGATAGATGAAATGGTGGATTCCCGAGAATGTCGACCTTTTCATGATAGAACCTCTTAAGCACTTTCACATTTGTTTCTTGCTTCGAATACTTATTCACTAACACATATTTGCAAACACATTACTCACACAAAGGAGCTAAGACATGCTCAAACATACTCATAAACTACTTTTATTTCATTCTTGCTTTCTTTTTTCTTTCTTTTTTCTTTCTTTTCTTTTCTTTTCTTTTCTTTTCTTTTCTTTTCTTTTTTTTTCATTCCTTTTTTCTTTTTTTTCTTTTTCATAACACAAATACAATGAACCAAAACAAAATACAACAGACACAACTCTATTCTTGCAATCAACTTTTCATTTCATTCTTGCTTTGACATTCTTCATTATTTCTTCACATGTCTTCATTCTCTGGATATAAGATGATGGTTAGTGATGGAGTATATGCCTCCCTCTAGTTGGCATTCTCATCGGGTTTCATGGACTACAAGGGCAAGGTTAATTCGCTATCCTAATGTCACTCCTAGTGGCTAAGGAAGTTAAGCACACGAGATCAAACGAGCTCTTTTAATAGTTACGAGGTTGAGTAGCTCTTCATTCTACTCGGAGTTAGCGCGGAAGAGTACACTCGAAGGGCAATTTAGGCTTTGAGCTCTCACGTGGGTTAAGTCTCTACTAATGACTACTCTAGGTCTCTTAGAGATGTTTCTTCTTCACTAAGATGTCACTCCTATAGTATAACACATACACTCAAAGACTCGACTTTCATGCAAAGACCATTAGCAATCACAAAACTCATCAACTCGACGCATATGCATCAACATTCTTAAAATTATCACTATAATCACATGCAAATCTACTAAAAAAATGTTCAAAATTTTTCAAATTTTGGCTAATTTGAACCCTTTTGTCTTTGAAACCCATGGTTATGCATTGGTTATGGTCAAATCCCGCATCCCCAAACTTAAAACTAACATTGTCCTCAATGTTCTAAGCATAAACTCACCAAAAGATAAAGAGGCACATCAGTTTAAAGAGAACAGTGGAGAGATATTACCATAACCGAAGGAGATAAAGGATGATACTACCAAGACTCATGTATAAGACGTTACAAGTTGATGCCAAGCTCGCGCCATCCCCATACTTTGAACAAACCACGCCTTAGAAGTAAAACATATAAGAAATGCTCCTAAAATATCCAAAACGTAATGAGAATGAAGCACATAAAAGACATGACCATATAAAGTCTACCACTAACGCGGGTATACACGATTGCATTGAGCTATGCAATTAGCCTTTGATTCTCTTGTTTTCACACAAGAGCACGAGTTATGTCTCGCAGAGGGTTTCCAGAGATGATACCCACAAACATCAAGGCCCAAGTCAGCCTAACGATCATAAAGCAAAAGACGGAAGATTTGGGGGTCAACCCAAAGAAAGCTATATACAAATGGTAAAAGTCTCACAAAAATATTTAACTAAAGAAGTGCACGAGAGACGAAAACCGAAAAGAGGCCATCCCCGAACTTAGTGGATGCACGGTCCACTAAGTTTGCATGAATGCTAGGGGCGACGACTAAGAAGTCGTCAAAAGGATCAACATACAAATGAAGGGTCAGGAAGTCAGTCGAAAGTAAAAAGTCAAACTCAAGCTTAGTGGATAAAACATCCACTAAGTCCCTAGACATGCTAGGGAAAACATCTGAAGTGTCCCATAAGGGGTCAACAACCGAGTCTGAGATCATGTGGAAGGTCGAACTAGATTCTAAGGATAAGGCAATAGGCTCAGGGGCCAAGACAAGGTCCATAATTTCCTTAGGTAAATAATCGAACAAGCTATCCGCTATCTCTCTAACTTCTATGTTATCGACGCCCTTAAAGGCATCGGGAGCCTCAAAGTTGGTTACACCACCATTCCTTCCTAATATGGCATCTAAGACTTCCTCCTCAAAAGTGTCAAAAAATTGGAAAGTTCATAATAGTTTCATCCCCGAACTTGCTCATAAAGCCCTCATCCTGAACATCAAGGTCTACTGTAGTCCTATCATGGTGAGATGACGAAGGTCGGGAGAGTGAGCAATAAGCTCATCGGTCAGTTCATACTCAAAGGGTCTATCAGGAGCTTCTTCAAAATTTAACTTAAGACTAGAGTTGGGTGTAATACCCTCACCATCATTCGTAGTATCTTCTTGAGTTTGGGGTGCGCAAACCCCTTCCTTGTCGACGATAGGCTCCGACTCAAGTCTATCAAAAATTTTGAGAATCCATTCCGTGATCTCTGCTACATCTCGATTGAACCTAGTCTGATACTCCAAAAATGCTTGGAGACTATCTTTAGATGTCTCCTCGTAATGAGCCACATGAGTATAACTAGATAGAGACTCTTGCGGAACACGACTTATGGGACAATACTCAGTCAAATGGTTTAAGCTCGCACAAATAGCACAGACCGGGTTAATGGTCTCCATGGTCCTTTCTTCACTACCTTCATGTAAATACATAGACTCGACTCTTGGAGTGGAATCTTTGAGTCGGGAATCGTCATCACTAAGTGAACCGTCCATATATGCTTGTCGATAGTCACGAAGACTTCGACTTGGTCGATCAATACTAATGTAACTACGGTTATCATCAAATGAAAAATCCATACATGAAGGTGTGGTCATCCCAAATTCTTGTCGATAGTCTCGAAGACTTCTACGGGGTTGATTACCCTCATGCTCGTAATCCCTACCACCATATCTATCACGAGTCTGGCCGACTCCATACATTTGTCGATATTCACCCATGGTCATCCTAGGTCGGTCAGACTCAACTCGCCTATTCCTATCACTAATCGAACCATTTCTATATAAGTTTGAGTAGTCTTGACGACTTCTAGGTGGTCCACTAGTGTGGGAAATAGTTAAAATAATGTCATCATCATCATTATCATCATCAAACGAAAAACTTGCCATGATTTCACAATCTTCAAGAATGCTAACACACAATCACAAAATAGAGACTAACACTAATAGAACTAAACAATCACGCACAAGTAAAACGGAAGAGTTAGAATGCGATACTAGCAAATGCTCCTTTCGTTTCGTTCGTTTTTCCTCTTTAGCTTCTTGATTCCTTTCTTTTCCTTTGCCTTTAAGAGCACCCTGACTGTCTTGAGCGTCGGAGCGGTTTTCGAACCCTTTGCAGGTTTTTCCCCCTCGAGAACAGGCGAACAGGAGCAAGAAGCAAGGAGCGAAGATCAAGGAGCAAGGAGCTAGAGCGAGCAGCAAGGAGCTGGAAACAGAGCAGAGAACCAGGGCTGAACAGAGGAATCTCTCCTCTCATAACAGAATATACCATCATAACGAAGGTTGTCATGCATCAACTCCCTTTTTCATGCTGATTTAACGGGAAGCCAATTTTCGACATCAGCACGTACTTGGTAAGATCTTGTATATGGATGCAGTAATAGTACTTATTTGAGAGGAAAGAAGCAGGACTATGTGATGAAGCGAGACTCCCTCAAAGAACAAGATTCCATGAGAGAGAAAGTAATGGTCGTCTGATCGTCCTTCCCTGGTTGTTAGATTACCCATGAGAGAGAAAGTAATGGCGTGTACTCGTTGATTGTAAGATGATAATGTTTAAGCAAGTACTCGATATGCTTGCCCGGGATAAGATGATCGAGTGATTTAGATGGGAATTGGATGATAGTATTGAGTCTGTACTCGATGTGTTTTCCCGGAATCAGATGATCGGTATCATTCTTGGTTCCGTCCTTTTATAGTGTCTTGGGTCGACTGTTACCTGATCATGAGTTGTCATCTTCAATGGTAGTAACGCATAGGTTGTCACCATTAGTTTGGGTTTCGTAACCCCCTAACAGATATATCCGCGGTATGGTCATCTTGAATGACTGTAATGTCTCTCCAACGGATATTCGGGAGGAGGTCTGTTGAGGATTTCAGGCGGATCTCTTTATCCAGGGTTGGATGTGCTTCTTAGGTCTGTTGAGAAGGCGAGGGCAGACCTCTTCTTCCAGGGCTAGAAGTGCTCACATATTTCAGCCTGGTGAGGAGGCGAGGGCGGACCTCTTCCTCTAGGACTGGAAGTGTTCCTTTATTTTGGCGTTGCTTCAGGGTGCCCGAAGATAAATGGGTCAGGCCCATTAGCCATTAGTTCACGGGCTTGGTCAACGATTAAGCCCATTAATCGTGAATTTCTTGGGGCACTCCTGGTGACGTATTTTGGCCCATACAAGGTTTTTTCCCTAATTAGGGAATCCTAAAGGAATTAAACTCCTTTTATGCTTATCTTTTCTGAGGGACTTTTTAGGATTCTTTGTTTGAGTAGGACTCTACTAAGGTAATGAGTATATAAGGACCAGTTCTAAGTTCAGAAAAGAGTGTGGATTTTTCTCAAGAGAAAACATCATCTCCCTCACAATATACAGCTAATAGAGAAAGAGGGTTTTAGAGAAAAAAACTCTCAATCTATCTATGGAGTCAATAGAAGAATAGTTCTTCTTCTCAACCTTCGATGGAGTTCTAGCTGGCAACAAAGAAGGAAGATCAAGTTATTTACTCGGGTGTCTTAAGTAGAGGAGCGACAATTGGATCTTTCATCTTCTTCGGGATAAAGTTAATAGAATCTAGTTCGTGGGAAAGCGAATCCAGCTATTCTTCTTTCAGTTTTTAGTTCATTATTAGTTCATGCATATGATCCTGGTTAGTTAGTGTTAAACATATGATGTTTGAGATTCCGCTTACAACACTAGTTAGATGATTAGTATGTATTAGATACGTACAAAACCCAATAGTGGCATCACGAGCCGTTTGCATGTAACTAGTTATTACTAGAACGAATTAGATTCATACTTGATTTATTAGACATACCTAAGTCATCTCGGACTTGGAGTCCGGGATGATCAGGGATACGAAAGTATCGGTCTAGGACTGAGACCTCGACCATGCTCCCAGATGCGTCTACGACGCGTCTGGTGCTTCCTAGCTTCTCGGACTTCCTGTCCGAGAAGGCTACAAATCGGTCAGACGCGTCCAGGACGCATCTGGAGCACTGAGACGCGTCCTAGGCCAAAGGACATGTCTGGCCAAAGGACATGTCTGGCCTAAGGCCAAGACGCGTCGGGACCAATGGGTCCGACATGTTTGGAACGTGTCGGTCTGGTCCGGCCAGTGCTAGGGCTAGGTCTTAGACTTGTCATGGGGCAACCCGGGCTAGTCAAGGGGATTGTTGACCAAGTTTGAGTTGGGTCTTTCGAGTATGACTCGGGCTTTAATCCGAGTGGGAGGTCTTGACTTTTCTTCTTCCGATTTCAACCAATTTTACCGAAATCGACCTGGGCCATCCGAGGGTCTAAACGGAGTTTTTATTTGAAACAATTTTAGAAATCATTAAGGAAGAAACATAACGTGCAATTAGTCCATATTTTACGAAAATAAACTTAGAAGCATGTTAGACATAGATATGTCATAATTTCCCACAAATAGCGAACCTAGAAACGAATCTAGGATACATACTTTATTTTATGAATGTCATATTTTGTATGTATACTAGGTTCCCACCGCGCCCTACGGGCGCGGTAGATCCCTCTTGGCTAACGCCGTTGTGGTAGGTCGGCTCTTAGTTTTACGGCTAAGGTGTTTTCAGCATTCTTCCCGTGCGTATACCGTGTTGTGTCTACACTCCCGTCGTCTAACGTCACGTTGGATCGAGTTGACACGCGTGCGTGCATATGCAGTGGTGCTCATTTTCACATCTTTTGGCGTCATGTGGTTACCTCCCATTTAAAATCGGTACGTGATTTCATTCGAAATCAGTACATGATTTCAAATGACAGGTACTCGCGTGATTCCACATGGTGTGAAAATGAGCAACACTGTATATGCACGCACGCGTGTAAATTCGATCCGACGTGACGTTAGACGACGGGAGTGTAGACACACCACGGTATACGCACGGGAAGAATGCTGAAAACACCTTTGCCGTAAAACCGAGAGCCGACCTACCACAACGGCGTTAGCCAAGAGGGTTCTACCGCGCCCGTAGGGCGCGGTGGGAACCTAGTTTTCACGTATTTCATTGTAAAAAAGAACAATAAGGAATAATGAAGTTGAAAAGAAAAACCAAAGTCATTAAGACATTTCTTCAAACTGAAAATATTGCGCGTTCGGAGTAACATCGGGAAAATTCTTGGGTTTCATGGTAAGCTACAAGGGAATAGAAGCCAACCCGGCTAAAATCACGACACTGAGAGACATGCCCAACCCGAAATATCGAAAGGATCTTCAATGATTAACGGGAAGGCTAGCATCTCTCTCTAGGTTCCTTAGCAAAATGGGGGACAGGGCTCTACCCTTCTTCAAGACTCTCTGAAAAATACCGGATTTCTCATGGACGGACGAAGTAGAAAAGGCGTTTCAAGAATTAAAGACTCACCTGATGGGGCTACCACTATTGGTCAGTCCCGCCCCTGGAGACGAGTTTACCGTCTACCTCGCGACTTCGGGAGAGGCAGTCTCGGCAGTGGTAATCAAGACCGTAGGAGGAGCGATGCACCCCATATACTCCGTCAGCAAAGTGTTGGGTGGAGCAGAGCTGAACTACCCGACCGTAGAAAAATTGGTGTGCGCGCTCATCTTGACGGCCAAGAAGCTTCGCCCCTACTACCAGGCTCACGTAATGATTGTACAGACGGATTAACCACTCAGAAACATACTCCAGAAAATGGACTTTTAGGAAGACTAACTAAATGGGCAGTAGAGCTGAGTGAATTCGACATCAGATATGAACCACGGACTGCGATAAAAGGACAAGCATTGGCGGACTTCATAACGGAATGCTCGGTCGCAACATCCGACATTGGGCCAGAGCAGGTTTGGACCCTTTTCGTAGACGGAGCTTCGAGCGAAGCCACGAGAGGAGCGGGGGCAGTGCTGATCAGCCTTGAAAAGGAGAAGACTTTCCAGACCATTACATTCAAATTCGCTGTGACCAATAATGAAGTTGAATACGAAGCCCTGCTGGCAGGTTTGAAACTAGCTCTGAAAGCTAGAGCTGTTCATATTCGGGTATATAACGATTCCCAGCTGGTCGTCAATCACGTCAACGGGGATTATGAAGCATAAGGGGCTGACATGATAAAGTATTTGGAAAAAGTCAAAGAACAAATTAGACGCTTTGAAAAGTTTACCCTCACCAGGATACCTCGAGAAGAAAATACACAGGAACGCTTCGAGATATACCTTGCTTGGAGGACTGTTATACCGAAAATCTCTCATTCACCCTTACGGCGCTGTTTAGCAAAGGATGAGCAAGAGTACGAAATGAACGAGATAAACAGAGGGGCTGCGGGGAATCACGCGGGCCCAAGAACATTGTACAGGCAGTTGAGCTTAGTCGGGTATTACTGGCCAGGAATGCTAGAGGACTGCATCAAGTATACCAAATACTGCGAACCGTGCCAAGTGTACGCCAACGACTATCGACTACACCCCACCGAGCTAACACCAATCACGAGCCCTTGCCCTTTTGCGCAATGGGGAATTGACCTAGTGGGTCCCTTCCCAGCAGGAACAGGGGGGAAAAAGATGATGCTAGTCATGTTAGATTACTTCACCAAATGGGCAGAGGCGGTAGCATTAACCAGGACTCGGACGAAGGAGATTATCAGCATATTATGGATAAACATAATAACCCGATTCGGGGTTCCAAGAATTCTAATCATGGATACTGGGCCCCAGTTCAACAATGAGGCCATAAAGGAGTTTCTTGCGGAATATGGAATCAAACCAGCTTACGTCAGCCCAGCACATCCCGCCGGAAATGGACAAGTCGAGGTAACTAAACTCTGGTTAAGTACATTAAAACCAAATGCCATGAAAATAAAAACTGGGTGGATGAACTCCCGGAAGTATTGTGGACCTACCGCATCACACCGCGAAGAGCCACAGGAGAAACGCTCTTTCGGATGGTATACGGCATGGACGTCGTGCTACCCGTGGAAATAGGTAAACCGAGTCTAAGGATAAAACACTTTGACCCCGAGACCAATGAGCAGCTAGCATTAGAACATCTGGACCTAATCGACGAAGTCCGAGATCAAGCAGAGCTGAGAAACCTTGCTTTCAAAGACATAATGACTAAACAACACCAATCTCACATGAAGATAAGAAAGTTGATATCGGAGATATGGATGCAGGAATTCAAAATTTACCCAAAAATCATCGGCAGGCAAACTCTTCCCCACATGGAAGGGCCTTATAAGATAGTGAAAGTCATGGGTCCCGCTACATATAGATTGGAGAATACATCAGGACAGATCCTAACATATCCCTGGAACGCGGAACATCTCAAGTTCGCCTTCCAGAAGAAAAACGTTGATGTACCTTGAACAAGGTGAAATCAGCTAGGCCCACGAGGCAGTAGATAAACCCGTCTGTATGATGTTAAATTAAATTCACTCGATCAAAGATCTCAAGGAGGAGTCCTAGTCAAACTCACTTTGCTTTGGCAAAACAGGTAGCTCTGGTAGCTAAGGCGACGACCAGAAGCCTTAAAGAGCAGTCCTAGTTAAAACGGAAACTTTACACTCGGGTAAAACTGACCCTTCACCAAGGTCCCAAGGAGGAGTCCTGGTTCAACTGACCGTGCTCAAGCCGGCAAATTAAAAAGCTCTGGTAGCTACGGCGACGACCAGGAAGTCCTAGTTAAACTCACTTTACTCGAGTGAAACGCGGTCCCCACTGAGGATCCTAAGGAGAAGTCCTAGTTAACCTACAGCCCTGACAAAGGTGACCGGGGGTATGAGGAGAAGTCCTTGCGAAACTAGTCATGCTTAAGAAGACAAAACAGTCCTGGTAGCGAAAGCAAGGCGGCTACTCGGGATTTTGAAGAACATCTCGGGAAAGCTGGAGCAACAGCAAGGTGCCGATCGGAACAACTCGGGAAGCTGGCCGGAACCGCATAGCAGCTTGGGCTTCATCCTTTGGCCGGAAATTTATTTTTTTTCTTTGGCCGGATTTCATTCTTTTGGTCGGGAAACTTTTGGGTTTTGCTAGAGACTCTCTTGGTTTGATTATCATGTGATTTCTTTGCCATTTGCTTTTGATTTGGTTTGGTTTCCTAGAGAGAGAAAGCTTGGTTTCAGCTTTCATGGTGGTTTGGTTTGAGAAGAAGAAGATGACACTCTGTTAAGGGGAGGTCAAGTTCTGCTGAGAGGACACCCATTGTATACTGTTAAGAGGACTCCTGCATTCTGTTACAGGGAGATCGACAGCACTTAAACACATATATTTCCCGTCGATCTTAGTCTCGCGCCTTATCGAAATAGGGAGATTTTCACCTTAACTTATGTCTTTCTTTATTTTCTTCTCGTTTATTATGTGTTGTACCATGTCTAGCTAGCTTTTGTAGTCGGATACTCGTGATACATGTTTTGATGTGACAAGAGTTTTATTGTTTTTAATGATAAAATCTTCAGGATTTTTAGACCGTTCATGGACTGGAATCTGAGTTAAACCAAGAGTTCGTTGACCCATCCAAGTAAATGGGTGAAGTTAACTAACTTTTTATACTTATAGATCATTAGTACTAGTCACTATCGACTTTGTGGATCGAAGTATCCTCCTCATTCGATTCTTGCTCGACCATTTTTCCCGAATCACTCTCACCTCTCACTTTTAGATTAGATCGTTTTATTTGTTTATTTATTATAAACCAATCAAAACCCCAATTATCATCTTTTCATTTTAGTCTGAGTTAGTGGTTGACACCTAGACCGGTGGGCTAGACTTTCTCGATATTCTTATTACCTTCCTATCTTCGTGGATCGATCCCGGTCTTACCGGGTTATTACTTGACGCCCGTATACTTGCGGGTGGAGACCTTTTAGGCCCATCAAGTTTTTGGCGCCGCTGCCGGGGATAGGTTTAGTAGGTTGGATATTGTTTGCTTGTTTTGTTCATTAGTTTAGTGTTATTTGTTAACTTAGACGTTTTTGTTTATTTTCGTAGTTTCTGACTCTTTCTTGTTTTCAGGAACTACTTTAAGAAAAAAAAAAGCCAAAAAGAGAAATAGGAGCGAAGGAAAAGAAAGAAATCGAAGGAAAAACGAAACGAGAGGAGCATCCGCTAGTATCGTATTCTATCTCTTTCTTTCTTACTTGTGTGTGATTGGTTCGATAAGTTTTGATTTGCATTGATAGCTTGTTTGTTAGTTCCTTGAGCATTGTGAGATCATGGCACACTATTCTAACGGTTGGCCATTCCATGTTGATGATGACCTTGATCTGAGGAGTTCCGTCACTACCCGACCTGGTATGACCTTCGAGGAATACCAGCAGATGAGTAGATTCGAGTCTGACCGACCTGGTATGACATTTGGGGATTATCAGCGAATGTCTAGAAACGGTCTGATTAGTGAGTGGAGTAGACCAGAACCTGATCGATCTCGTATGACATTAGGAGAATACCGACAACAGTATAGAGATGGTCAAATTAGTGATGGATATGGTCTGACACCAAATATGTATGAGAGACCTTATAGTCCACACTATTTTGAGACCAATGATTTTAGAGACAGGTATGATCCTAATATGTACGATGAGAGTTATGATCAAGAGTCGTCATTGAATTACACTAGTGAGCCTTATTATGAGGAGACTCTTGAAGAGTCCACGAGTCGTCTTAGAGAGATGATGTCACAATTTGCGACTCAAACGACGCAGGAGATTGAGTCATTGACTCAACAGGTAAAGATGCTTAAGTCACAGTTATTCGTCGACGAGGAAGGGGTTTCACCACCCCAAACTCAAGAGGGTACTAGGTACGATGACGAGGGTAATACGTCTAACCCTAGTACTAAGTTAAATGTCGATGAATTTACTGATAGTACCTTAGAGCCTGAACGGTCTGATGACCTTGTTGTCTTGTTTCCTCCACCAGTGTCGTCTCACCATGATAAGGCTACATTAGACGTTGATGTTCAGGGTGATGGCTCTACGAGCAAGTTTGAGGATGACATGATTATGAACTATCCGATTTTTGACAATTGTAAGGAGTCAGTCTTAGATGCAATGCTAGGAAGGCTGATGGGCCTAGAAAGGTTACCCTAAATAGGTCTACACCCGCAAGTGCACGGGTGTCAAGTTGTAATAAATTCCGGTAAGACCGGTTCGTTCCTCAGAGACTAAGTGAAATCTATTCTAAAACTAGGAAGTAATAACATTTTTCAATGATTTGGTTTTGGTTTTGAAATGAATAAAATGTTAAAATAAAATGACGGAAATAAAATACAAATGATACAAGGAACTCAAATGGGGGGAGACGACCTAGGGTTTTTGGAATCCACCGAATAACTCACTTTTAAACACACGAAATCAACTGACTAACTCTCTCGTTTTATAACTCAGAATTTCGGATAATGAACTATCTTAATTCCGGGAGATGTTTTCGATAAAATCGGTTTTTAACTCATGAAATTGTAATTGTCTTATTTAAAAGATGAATTTCTAAACTACTATCTATCAATCAATAAGTATGTATCGTCAAAGGATTTAACCTAAGCACGATACATCAAACCTAAAAGCATAGATAGTGAAAAGATAATCTACTTGATAAATTAAAACAATTTAAACATTAAATCACATTAAAAGAATTAACCAAATAACTTATGTTCTAAAGATCGAATATTTGGTTTCATCATCAACCCTAGATAGAGAATTAGTTAATCATAATACGATATTGAAATAGACATAAAGAATAAAAGAGAATGGAAGAAAACTAAACTTTTTCTCGCTGATTTTCCACTGGAAGCCAAACGCACCCTTAAGGAAATTGAATTTCTCGTCTTCTCGGAAATAATTTCCCTGTGGGAAAATTATTTCCCTACTGTTTTTCTCTCTTGCTTTCTACTATTTTCTCCTTCTTTCTCACTCTAAAGCTTCTCTTTCTCTCTCTATAAACCAGAAATATACTCTCTCTTTCTCTCTATAACCGAACAGTAAAGAAAGGAGACAAAGAAGATATGAAATTTTAATTGAATTTGATAAACTTGATTCAATCTCTCTCTCTACAGTATCTCTCTCTTTCTTAACTCTTACTAATCTTCTCTCTCTCACAAAGAGAAGGATTAGAAGAAGAATAAGAAACAAAGACAGAAACTCTTTAAACTCTCAAACTCGCTTTCTCTCTCTAGCTCTCGGTTCTTCAATGGCCGACTCCCTCTCTCTCTCTGAACCTTTTTCTTTCTTAACCGAGAGGATCCCAAAGATGAGATACCACTTCACTCTGTTTTCTCCTTTCTTTATAAGAGATAAATCCCAACTCTAATTCGATCTTCCAATCACCAGCTCATCTCCCCATTTCGGTTTTAAGGAAACATCTCTTCATACTTCCTATCTTTCTGAAAATCTCTTTCCTTCTCTATCAATATCTCTATTTTCTTTCCATCTTCAACAGCCCTCTTTCCTTCTTTCTTTCTTTCCTTTCTCTGTTTTAATTTGAAAAATCCGGTTTGAAGAACAGCTCTCGGTTCTAATAAAAGAAAGAAGATGATGATGACGTCAGCTGGCGTCATCGAGTCGGGTTGGGTTGTTCGGGTCACGCGTATTGCTTGGTGTACCTCTGGACGTGACAGAAAGTAGCCCGCGCATTCCCTGGTCCATTCGATTTCTTGCCGGATGCATGCCACGTGTCCCTCTTGACTTTTAGTATACCAAATTTGACCCGAACTTTGACTTGCTCTAATTTATTCATCCGGACTCCGATTTGACTTCCGTTTTCGCCTACGGGACCATCTTGGACTCTACTTTCATATGAGTGTTAAGGTCGACCAGGATTAGCATAACCAACAAATGACCAAAATGCCCCTTAATTGTGTCTTTCTCCCGATTTTAGCAATTTTTCGCACCGAACTCCGTAAAAGACACCTGAAAAAGAGAAACAAGTAATTCATGAGAGTAACTGCTCGAAATAGACTAACAAGTCCAAATTAAGAGATTCAAATGAGGCATCTTCATGACTCATCAAAGGCCTGATATTATAACTGACTGCGAGGCTCCAGATGCCTTTGAGGATGTTGATGACTTAGTAGTTAGAGACATGTTGGATAGTTTGTCAGACTATTTACCTAAGGAAACCATGGACCTTGACTTGGTCCCCGAGCATATTGCCTTACCCTTAGAGTCTAGTTCGACTTTCCACATGATCTCAAACTCGGTTGTTGATCCTTTTTGGGACATTTCAGACGTCTTTCCAAAGACGTCTATGGACATAGTGGATATTCTGTCCACTAAGCTTCCAGATGATTTTTTGCCTTCGACTGATATTTTGACTCTTCACATGTATGTCGATCCTTTTGATGATTTCTTTGTTGTCGTTCCTTCTATTTATGCCTACTTAGTGGACTGTGCACCCACTAAGTTTGGGGATTGCTTGTTTTCTATCGTCTCATGTGCACTTCATATTCTTTATCTTTTTGTGAGACGATTAGCACCTGCATATAGCTTTCTTTGGGTTGACCCCCAAAATTTCCGTATCTTATTGTATGATCTTTGACTGATTGAGATGGGTCTTGATGTTTGTGGATATCATCTCTGGAAACCCTCCACGAGGCAGAACTCGTGCTCTTGCGAAAGCAAGAGAATCAACGGCTAATTGCATAGCTCAATGCAATCGTGTGTACCCGCGTTAGTGGTCATTTTTATGGTCATGATCTTATGTGCTTCATTCTAATATTGCTTGTTGATCATAGGAGCATTTCTTACTTGTTTTGCTTCTGAGGCATGGTTTGTTCCAAGTTTGGGGATGACGACGAGCTCGACATCAACTTGGAACCTGTTCATACACGAGTCTCGGTAGTAGTATCTCTTATCTCCTCCGGCTATGGTAATATCTTTCCATTCTTCTCTTTAAATTAATATGTCTTATCTTTTGGTGAGTATATGGTTGAAACATTGAGGACAATGTTAGTTTTAAGTTTGGGGATGGGGTATGACTTTCAGCTATGACCATGGGGTTTCAAAAGACAAGAGGGTTCAATAATTCGACCAAATTTGAAAAAAATTTGGGTAAATTTGATATGACTTTAGTGGTATGC
Source organism: Eschscholzia californica subsp. californica (assembly GCA_002897215.1). Taxonomy (NCBI): domain Eukaryota; kingdom Viridiplantae; phylum Streptophyta; class Magnoliopsida; order Ranunculales; family Papaveraceae; genus Eschscholzia; species Eschscholzia californica. The sequence continues at coordinate 165,569 of BEHA01001476.1, read as the reverse complement.
TTAAGTATGTTGATGCATGTGTTTCAGTTTTGGTGAATTTTATGCATGTTCTTAGTCTTTTTCATGAATGTCGAGTCCTTTAGCGTTTGTTGTCTGATCATGTGAGTATCATCCTAAGGAAGAAGAAACATTTCTGAGGGACCTATACTTGTCATTAGTGGAGACTTAAACCCATGTGAGATATCTGAGCCTTTATATTGTTTTCGAGTGTACTCTTCTGCGCTAACTCTGAGTAGAATGAAGAGCTACTCAACCTCGTAGCTTTTAAAAGAGCTTAGACGATCTCATGAGCTCAACTTTCTTAGCCACTAGGAGTGACATCAGGATAGCGACCTTACTCTTATAGTCCAGGAAACCCGATAATAGTGTCAACTTTAGGGAAACGGATACTCCACCATCTATTCATCATCTTACTCCCGAGAATGAAGGCATGATAGTTATAGAAAGAAGAATGTGAAAGCAAAGTGCGAAAGAAGAAAAAGTTGTTTGTTGAGAATACTAGTATTTGTTTGTTATGAAAAAAAAAGTGAAAAAAAAAAAGTGAAAAAAAAAAGAAAAAAAAAAGACTTTATGAGTTATTTTATGCTTTTGATGTGTAAGTGTTGTGGGAAATAAAGTGTTCAAAGCAAAAGGCTAAGTTTAGAAGTTGTTTGAGCGTTCGTCTTATTGAAGACGTCGACATTCTCGGGATCTCATCACTTCCATCTCATTACTTGTATCTGTTGACCTTTAGGAAACATTGTTAGAGGGTAGATTGGGTGAGAAGGTTGAGTGAGCTTCCCCACTCCATTTTAGTGGTTATTTCCATTCTTTAGAGATCATTTCATTCTAAAACATTTTATCCTCATTTGTTTTGTATGTGTTGAGTTTCACTTTATTTCATACTCGCACATTAGAGTGAACCATTATTATCCATTTTTGAGTGATTTCATGTTTTTGAGTGATGACCGTGAGGCTAAAGTCGAGGCGAAATGTACTAAGATAGGAATCGAGGTTTTGCAACTTTGGACTTAGATGATGCTCATTATGATTAGACGCTTACATTTTCGGATGAGACTACTAGTGAGGAGACTTTTAGCATTTATATGCGTTTATCGATTTTGATTCGCTTGTTTAGCATGCTTGAGTGTGTCATAAGTGTCATTATCTGATTTACATCGATGTTGAACTCTTTTATGTCTTTGGAATCTTGAATTTTGTGGGTATATTCTCTGGAAACCCTCACGAGACGACACTCGTCCACTAGGGGGTAACCTAGGGGTTTAACGGCTTATTGCATACGCTAAATGCAATCGGGATTCCTCCGAAAGTGAGTTAGGATTTTACTTTAAGTTTGTTTGCTCGAGGACTAGCAAATTCTAAGTTTGGAGATGTTTGATGTGGCGTTAAAATGCCACATTTGGATCGCTTAACTTCGATGAGTTAGTTCTTTTCAAGTTTTATTTCTAATAATTTATGTATTTTTCTTGTTAGGAAGCTTATTTGGAGTTTGGCATTACATTCGGAATAAAACGAAGCAATTCGTCACATTTTCGTCTCATGTGGAATAGACCGGAAGGAAAGAGCACCAGGGGTATTTTGGTCATTTTGAGAAAATCAGAGGTTAGATGGAAAGTGGAGTCAATGGTGAGTCCAACGGCGAAGACGGAAGTCGAATCGGAGTTCGGACGAAGAAATTACGGAATAAATAAGTTGGAGGGTATTTCGGTCTTTACCAAAAGTTAGAGGGTGTAGAGAATGATGAGGGCGCCCCCTTTGGTTTATTTATCTAGGCCCAAATCCAAGCCCAAAGCTAAAGAAGAAGGCTTTATGAGCACCCCAAGACCAAGTCAATGGGCCTAAACCAAGTCAAGTGTTTGGTGATATAAAATAAAAGAAAGAAATCTGATTAGGGGACTTCATCTTCTACAATTGGAGCTAGGGTTTGAGTGAAAAAGTTGGAGAGAGAGAGAGAGAAAGGGAGGACGAGTGCCGGCCATAGCTTTGCCGGCATACCAAAGTCGCCGGAAAGGGCTCGGGACAAGGAGGCATGGGATAGAGTCGAGCATAGCAGCAACTTCTCCAAGAACAGCAACAACTCGTCTCCTTCACCAACTCGGGATCTACAGCTCGGCTACTCGGCATTTTGAAGAACAGCTCGGGAAAGCTGGGGCAACAGCAAGGTGCCGATCGGAACAACTCGGGAAGCTGGCCGGAACCGCATAGCAGCTTGGGCTTCATCCTTTGGCCGGAAATTTATTTTTTTTCTTTGGCCGGATTTCATTCTTTTGGCCGGGAAACTTTTGGGTTTTGCTTGAGACTCTCTTGGTTTGATTATTATGTGATTTCTTTGCCATTTGCTTTTGATTTGGTTTGGTTTCCTAGAGAGAGAAAGCTTGGTTTCAGCTTTCATGGTGGTTTGGTTTGAGAAGAAGAAGATGACACTCTGTTAAGGGGAGGTCAAGTTCTGCTGAGAGGACACCCATTGTATACTGTTAAGAGGACTCCTGCATCCTGTTACAGGGAGATCGACAGCACTTAAACACATATATTTCTTGTCGATCTTAGTCTCGCGCCTTATCGAAATAGGGAGATTTTCACCTTAACTTATGTCTTTCTTTATTTTCTTCTCGTTTATTATGTGCTCCACCATGTCTAGCTTGCTTTTGTAGTCGGATACTCGTGATACATGTTTTGATGTGACAAGAGTTTTATTGCTTTTAATGATAAAATCTTCTGGATTTTTAGACCGTTCATGGTGAAGTTAACTAACTTTTTATGCTTATGGATCATTAGTACTAGTCACTATCGACTTTGTGGATCGAAGTATCCTCCTCATTCGATTCTTGCTCGACCATTTTTCCCGAATCACTCTCACCTCTCACTTTTAGATTAGATCGTTTTATTTGTTTATTTATTATAAACCAATCAAAATCCCAATTATCATCTTTTCATTTTAGTCTGAGTTAGTGGTTGACACCTAGACCGGTGGGCTAGACTTTCTCGATATTCTTATTACCTTCCTATCTTCGTGGATCGATCCCGGTCTTACCGGTTTATTACTTGACGCCCGTATACTTGCGGGTGGAGACCTTTTAGGCCCATCACTAGACTAAGTCTAATTTTTTCCTTTGTGCAGGAGCGAACATTTGGAGCATGCGTAGTAAGCTCAGGGTAAATGCATTAGTAAGCTAGGTTTTATATTAACAACGATAACTAGCCAGTTTTGCAGGACCATCGGAAATGAGAAGGATAAAGATGAAAGTAGCTCAGCAATCGAGAACAGAAGAAGCATAACAGATCAGAGAAATAAAACCAAAATCCAATTAATAAAAGAGTTTTGTTACAGAAGAAATTGCAACCAAAGTACATCAAGAAGAGTGCGGCCATTCAAATCTATTACAGGAGAAATTGCTGAAAATTAAAAGAAGTTGAAGGTAAGAAAGTGCCAAGAGGACCGAGATCACCCCTATCTTGTGGATCGAGGTCAAAACTTCAAAGGGGCACCCCAGAAAGGTACAATTCAGCACGAAGGATCCTCTGCTGGCGGGAATGCCATGACTGGCACCTGGGCAAACCACCATTTTTTGGGGCCTGACCCAAATTGGTATCCCGGGTAACGATTTCCATTATCGGAAAAGTTACCTTTAACTATCTCCATCATCGGAAAAACATCACCAAAGAGAACACGAAGCATGAATTCGAACAAAGACTTCATCTCAGATCTCCAATGAAAACAGAAGGTAAAGAACAAAGTTGAAAAGTATTTGCAAAGGAAGGATCCTCTCTTCTTTAAACTTTTGAAAATGAGGAGTTAAAGAACCAAAGCGGGCTATTTATATTGGGAAGAAATAGCCAGAGGGCTTCTCGAAAACAAACGAGGGGTCATTAAAGTTAAGACCGAACAATTCTCGGGAACGTTCAAGGGAATAATGACTAAAGGATACGCACAACTCAAGGCAGGTCAGATTAGAAGGGATATCAGCGGGTTTCGACGAAACACGTCAACTCCCCCACTAAGGAAACGCCACACATCCACGCATGGTGACGAAATTATCGTTCGCAGTTACCTAAAGGTGTATTGTCGAAAACGCGTGATCAGAAGATCGGATCTGCGACGTCACAGAGTCGCGCATGAAAAGGAAATTAATTGTTTGAGCAGAAGTCGAAACGTGTCTCCGGAGAACAAACCATGCGTCCTTCGATACAAGACTTGAATCAGTTCTGGTAAAAACAGCTTAGAGAAAAGAGGTTTTACCATCAGCAGCGTCCATCAGCCCAAGACAAACACAGCTCGAATTAGTTCTGCTTTAGGAAACCAAAAGAAAACCCGAGCTGCACGAAACGGCTCTGGTCCAGGCGAAATCCTCGAATTCAGGGTCTTCAATGTTTAAAACACACGAGTTACTTCTACTCCTCAATCTCATTACTTTCGACTAAGGAGTGGCGGGACTCATGATGATGCATAAAATGTCCGGACGTTGACTAACGTCTGAAGAGTCAAGATCAGACCTGAAGTCTACTAGGTCAACCCGACTTAAGGCAGCAGGATCGCTGAGCTTCTGATGGTCCACCGAATGTTCCCCTAATTGGGAGGTCGGCCAGAAGAAACCAACCCTGCAAGACGCCCTTGGCATACACAAATCAGCCATGGGGTCTTCAAAGGAGTGAGGGGGGTTCACACAGGTTCGGCCAGTGTCTTACGCCCAGAACTGGGGAGGCAGCAGCGCCAAGCGACCTACCGACTTAATCCCGGAACTTCTAGAAGGATCTCAGTCGGTCATACATCTCGAAGTGTTTAAGCCAGTTTGGACTCCAAGTATCCGAATGAGGAAACTTCTCCTTTAGAGTCTATCACATCGGCAAGATATCTACAAAGAATCCTTGAACTTAGGAACTTCCACTTATCAAAGATTCGGGACAGACTCTGAGAGAAACCCTAAATACTCAAGAGAGGGAACTTTCCCTTCGGTTTGACGGCAACTGTCTCACCACCGCCACTAATCACAGTTGGCCTAACATCGCCTATAAAAGGCCCCCCACATCGTCATTCACATGACACGATCTCTTTACCCTAAATAGATCACGAGAAACTCAGATTTCTCATAACTCGCTCCCCAAAAGGATCAATCAATATTCATTTTTTTTACTGCAAAGAACACCCTGACTGCCTTGAGCGTCTGAGCGGTTTTCGAACCCTTTGCAGGTTTTCCCCCCTCGAGAACAGACGAACAAGAGCAAGGAGCTAGAGCTGGAGCAAGGAGCAAGGAGCTGGAGCAAGGAGCTGGAGCAAGGAGCCAGGATCTGGAACAAAGAGTCGCATAGCAGAAAGCAGAGCTGAAAGCAGGAACATAGAGCTAATCAATCCCTAACATAACGGAGGATTCATACATAACGGAGGTTGTCATGCATCAACTCCCTATTTCATATTGATCTAACAAAAAACCATTTTTTGACATCAGCAAAGAGCATTCGCCAAACCTGCCCCGCCTTGACAAACAAACTTTGTCTTAACTGGTAGCTCTACCTTACAAACATGCCTCAGAGCACTAACTTCGCTTTATGAAACGCCCGTTCAAGGTGGTCGACGCTCCACATATAATCGTTGATAAGATGGAGCACCTGCATCAAGCGTTGGCTCTTACCAACTGACACTTGGTGAAAAACGACACTGCTTTGCACACGAAGAAAAGCATAGCCTCACCACCGGAGTCTACTGACTTCTCAATAAAAAAAAAGAATGTTCCTAACATCCCGGTATCAACAAAAAACATAGTTTGAGGCAAGGGAAAGTGGTAGAGTAACACCAGTCAGTAATAAAAACTGACCACGAACAACGAGGCGCGCGAATCAAGAGAAACATACCAGATGGCGCGCGAATATGACGAGTACAGACCAAGTCAGCGTGATGTTGACCCCGGTCAACAGTCGCTGACCCACTCAACGTGTTGTTGACCCCAGGTCAACAATAGCTTACCCAGTCAGCGTGACTGTTGACCCCGGGTCAACTTTATGCTAACCCAAAAAAAAGTGTTTTTGCAAATAATTTTGCAGACTAATCTCTTTGCTCCGTTTCCTCCAGAAATTCTACACAAAATATCGGATCAATCCGACGCTATCTTGTCAAACCGTGAGCGGCAAACGAACTCACTAAACGCGACACTTCTCGCGAACAAATCCCCGCGGGACGCGGGCGGGGCTACAAATCAAGCTGTGAGTCGGCCTTAACGACTTCAAACAACTCTCTAAGTCTCCGCACTCCGTCGACTTAGAGAGTGGGGGACAAATTGTATGGGCCAAAAGAAGGTCACCAGGAGTGCCCCCAGAAATTCACGATTAATGGCCTTACACGGTGACCAAGCCCATGAATTAATGACCAATGGGCCCGACCCATTTACCTTCAAGCATCCCGAAGCAACGTTAAAGTGCGGGAGTACGTCCAGCTCTGGACAAAGAGGTTCGTCCTCACTAGCAGGCCAAAGTATGGAAGTGCATTCAGCTCTGGATAAAGAGGTCCGTCCCCACTCCCTTAGCAGACCAAAATACGGAAGTACATCCAGCTCTGGATAGAAGAGATTGTCCTCTCCTCCTCATCTGACCTCTCTTCGCATATCCGTTGGGGAGGCGTTACCGTCATTCAAAATGACAATATCCCCAATATATCCGTTGGACGGGAGTTACGATATCCCCATTCATGGTAACAACTCTGTGCGTTACCATATTCAAGGCAACAGCTCACAACCAAGTGACGGTTGACCAAAACGAACAGTTGACCACAAAACTCTATATAAGGGTCAGCTGGTAATCGACTAAGGCATCCAACGACAGATAACAACAACCGACTTCCAAATTCACTCGTAATCAAACCACTTATTTTCTCTCTCTTATCGATCATCCAAACCACTAGCGGTCAACCATCATCTGCTTAAGGAAGACGAACGGTCATTCTCTCTTCCAACCATCATCTGCCAAAGGAAAACGAGTGACCATTATCTCTCCTAACGATCACCTGCTCAAGGAAGACGTGTGATTTTTCTCTCTCCTTACGATCACTTGTTCAAAGAAGGCGACTCATCTTTCTCTCTCCTGACGACCAACTATTCAAGGGAGACGGTGATCATTTCTCTCACCACACGACTAAGGGGTGCAGGCGCTTTAATTTGCTTGAGGACCAGAGAACTAAGGCCCGCATACACTTGGCTGTATCACATTTTCTCCCAACGACCGACTCGCTCAAGCAACATATCTAACTCCATAGCTCCAACTCTGGTTTACAGTTTTTATTTACTCTTTGCCAAGTTTACTGACTTGACCGTCGGAGCCCCCTTAGGCCGGCACAATCCCAGTGCCCCCTAAGATCTCACGGTCACGTGCGTTGTTGTCTCTTTTGTCACAGGTTAAGTCCAAAGACGTTGTCGGTGCCCGCAAAATTATTAACAGGTGGAGGTTCGACTTCCGGTCAACGACCCGGTCTCCGCTGACTTCTTGACCCGCGATATCTTACCCTCACAAAAACACAAGCAAGGAAAAAAATAAAGTCAAAAGTGGTGAAAGTTCTACAACTTATGAGAGTTTTGGAAAGAGAGAAATGCGAGTCATGAATTTAAAGATAAACTTCTGCAAGAGTCCATAAATGTGTAAAATAAAAATACAGACGTGAAAAGAGAAAATATAATCATTCAACGCCAAAAAGAAGAAAATCTGCGGATGCAAATTGAGGTACAATTTATGGACAAAGTTACTTTAAACATGTGTCCGAACAACATGTTATTAATAGGGAATTGGTGGAAGACTGGATGAATGAGATTTAGATTAGTTTTAATTTATTTTTTTTAATATATTTTAATTTATTTTAATTACAATAATTCAAAAATTGAATTTGGGAGCTCCTGTTGGGAGCCTGACGTTGAAATTGAAAATATTCAAGGGCTTCCCAAATTGGGAGTCGGAGCCCCTATAGTGGACTTGCTCTTATATAATTGAACCGAGAATCTATTATATAAAAACAACTCAGTCGGTTATTTTGGATAAATCTGGTCGTCCATTTTTGTGGGAGTTGGACAAAGATCACATCCAACGGCTGGTATAAATCCTTCTTTATGTAAATAAACTCAAAAGAGAAGGGTAGTATCATTAATTTTTTTTTTAACATCGTTAGGATATCCCTAAAAAAAACTATTGTCCCACTTTCTTCTCATTCTAATTTTCTCTCCCACCATTTCTCCAACAAATCTTCCCACTAAATTAGTCTGTTGCTGTATTTCTACTAAATAAGTTACAATATCTATAGGATTATATTTCTCTCTCTATTCTCTGCAATTATATTTCTCTCTCCATTCTCTGCAATTCTCTCTTCTCTAAAATTATCGAAGTTTTTAATTTGTAGGAAGAATTTGAGAATGTTACGGTGTTAGCCAAGAGGGATTTGTCGCGTCCGTTGCACTGCGGGGAAACCTAGTACAATTTAAGAACCAAGAATATAACATTTAAGAACCGGAACCGGAACCGGAACCGGAACGGGTTATAATCCGGTTCAGAACCAACCTCGATTGAGGTATTACCTTACCAGTAGGGTTTCTGTTTCTTGTCAAGTTCCCTTCTCGATAACAATGGATTCTCAAATCTAGGGTTTCATCTTTATTTCCCTGTAAACGTTACACTTGATGATTTTAAGGTTTTATTAAGAACCCAAACAAAACCATGAGGTACTTTCACTACATTTTAAAATCTCGAAACCCTAGTTTTTATTCTAGAACACTCAAAGAAATTTCATTTATTGGGTGCTTACGATCAAAATCAGCTCTATTTTCAACTTCTTCTTTCTCAAATCTTTTCGACAAACCTAATACTGGGATTACAAATAAACGATCATGGAATCGTTTTAGTTTTGCGCCGGAATCAACAACATCAGCTGCGCAAGAAACAAAGATAAACCCTAGTGAAAGAGTATCGGGTATTGTTAATGAAATTTCAGGTTTAACTTTACTTGAAGTAGCAGATCTAACGGAGGTATTGAGGAAGAAATTAGATGTAAATGAAATGCCAGTGATGACTATGATGATGCCTGGAATGGGAATTGGTGGTAGAGGTGGTGGTAAAGGAGGTGGAGCTTCAAAATCAGAGGAAAAGAAGGCTGAGAAAACAGCATTTGATTTAAAACTCGACGGATTTGATGCTGCTGCCAAGATTAAGATTATCAAGGAAGTTAGAACTTTTACTGATTTGGGTCTAAAAGAAGCTAAAGAATTGGTTGAAAAGGCTCCAACTTTGTTGAAGAAAGGAGTAACTAAAGAAGAAGCTGAGAAGATAATTGCTAAGATGAAGGAGGTTGGTGCCAAAGTTTCAATGGAATAAGGTATTTTCTTCTCTTTCCTGATAATGGGTCTGAATCTGAAATCCATAGAAATTACTGGTTTATCATTTGGATCATTCTTTTTTATTAACTTGTTATGCTTAATCTTTCTGTAATTTCAGTTGTTGGATTGATAATTTTATAGCATTTTCTCTAAGCAAACTGAAATAATGTTTTAGCTTGTACTGGTGTAATACGGCCGATAATAGGGATTTAGAAGATGTACTTAGTAGTTAAGCCGTAAACATTCATACGGCCAAAATGAGAAAAAGTATCTTAAGTAGGATGCTCGGCATGTTACTTTTTATCCGTGTTTGCTGAGTTGCAATGCAATAAAATTACTGAAATTTATTGATTATCTTAGTTACAATATCAATGTTGTCTAGTTTTGATAGAGACTACAACGAAACATCTCATCTAAAGAACATAGTACGAGAATTTAATTAGGCATCTGTGTTTCCTAGTTCCGTGATTGATTGAGGCTTTCTAGGACCGGAAGAACAATATTCGATTAAGGATGAAATGAAACTCGTCTAGACAGATGAGGGTAATGATCACACTCAAAGAGTAGTTATAAAAATTTGTAGATGCAAACTACTCGCCACTCGGGGGTGATTTGCTAGATTTCTTGAACCGTAAACATCCGAGGTAGCAAAAGACGCCCACGGCCCGTCATGTTCCTTACGCTCGCATTATGAGGAACATCGATACCTTTTGTTTGTGTGACACTTGAGACTTAATATTCTTGTGGCTGTAGCATGGTGGAGAACTATGTCATATTTTCTTTCCTGATGATGACTTTGCTACTGCTACTGGGCATCATAACAGTCACGCGTCACAACCATGTCTTGAGTTTCTATTCTCATTTCCTTATCCATTTTTGCTATGAAACACCACATACTCCTTTAGTATTTGTGTTTTGTCAAATATTCTGCCAGACGCTCGGATGTTCTTTTCAGACACTTATATGTACATCTTGTTTATTTGCGCACACCACATTAGGACCGCTTAGCACTATCGTAAGTGAAATGCTTTATTTACAATGTAAAAGATTATGATACGATTCTGGTGACCCGTGTTACTTATATTTTCCTTCTAGGTCTAATTCAAGCTAGATTGATTTATCACTATTAAGAACATAAAATTTGGGACACTTCACTTATGGTTGGTACCATGTTCCAAGTATTTAGAATATCATTCCATCGTGGATCGTGTACAAGAGTAGGAATCATGTGTCCTTAGTCATGTATTAGTCTTTTTAGCACTTGTGTGGTAAGCGTAAATATATAAAGCTCCAACTTTGAACTTTATATGTGGAGTTATTTTGGTATCATTTATAAGTGCACAACCTTAGTAAGTGGTAAAACAAATCCTCGACCTTTGATTTCTTGCTTGTTAATTGCAAATAAAACAAGCACCTGCTTAGTCAAGCAAATAAGATGATTTTCAATACAAAATAACCCCTATCTGTTTCTTACTAAGGAAAGGCCCCAAACTCGAAATCTCTGTTTCCTAACTCGAAATCAAGTAGAACAAGGAAGAAATGAAGCAGACCTTATTTGATGATCCATGTGCTACACCTCCCATATTTTTTCATTATTCAAATTCACTTATGTGAGTGATGAATCAAGTTTATATGAACAGATGACGTCTAGAGGGCAAAATAAGGAAAAATTTATAACAGTTACTAGGGTATTTTCGTCCTAATCTGCAGGTTTAACTCGCACACTTAAACTTGAAGGACAGTGTTTTTTTGTCCATTGGGGTTGAATATCACCTCATTTTAATACCGTGGTGCACTAATATTTCACTGTCAAAATACCCCATATTGTTATATGTTGTTTATTTCGATTTGTTTCGCTTCTTTTATTCCACTGTGGTCTATGTAGTCTGACATGAAACAATTCCAAATATATATGATTGAATCGGATCAAACTTTATTTTGAGGAAGAGTGTCGAGCTCACAAGGTTTAATTTGGGTCCAAATTACTACCTGTAACAAATTCTAAGTAGTATAAGGTCTAATTGACCAATACCTGCTGAACTAAATAAAGGAAGGTAGTTGGAACCTATTGGAGGGCGGATGAGATCACCATGAGAGTAATTTGCAGCAGCAGCAACAGCAGCTTTAGAATGCAAATGGTGAAGCTGTGAAACACGCATTTGGAGTTCTCTGAAGCAGCTGAGTTTTTTATTCTGAGTAGAGAGTAGATTCTGGGGAGTCTGTATGAATGAGTTTGAGACTCAAACCTTTTGTGCCGGGTGACACCAATATTATTGGTCATGAATAGATAGGACGCTGGAATTTAGGAGAGCTCTTAGAGCATCTCCAATGGGACACTCAAACTCTAACCCTTAGAGTGTCACATAATCTTTTGGAGTTTTTATTAAAAATCCTTCTCCAATGGAACACTTCGTTAGACACTCTATTATGAGGTAGATGCATTTATTGTAGAGAGACTCACTAGACACTAGACTCACTCTAAAACTTTAAGCCAATAGAAACTCTTGTTTTAAATCTACTTTTTTTCTTATTGAATTTAAGAGTGATATCTGTATTAAGTAGAGGTATTTAAGAGATTTCATTGGAGACAAAAATATTTGGAGTGTACTATACTGTCATTTAGGAAAGAGGATCTTAATTGACACTTAACAACGAAGACTTTTAGAGTTTTTGTTATAGCGTCCCATTGGAAATGCTCTTAACCTCTATTTATAGATCTACGCTTTGATATTTACCCATAATATAATTATGTCCCAGCTACATCTCCTAGCTACATAAAACCTTAAATGTAAAAGCAAAGGGTTTGTCACCTTTCGATCTTCTTCTCCAGTGGAACTTTTTGACGACAGTCTTGAAAACCCTCACCCATTTATCCCGACTTAGTTTTATTTCCTACTATCTCTCTCTAACTCTCTCTCTCTCTTTAACAGTCTCTCCCTCTCTAACACTCTCCTCTCTCTCTCTCTCCATCTCAGCTTCTCCATCGTCACTTCTCCCCCTTCGTATGGGGTTTTTAGACGAAGGGGTATCTTCGTCGGAAAAGCCGAGACAAAGGAATCTGAATGATTCTTTTGTTTGGAGGATATGAAAATATAGAAGAGAAAAGATCCATTTGGGTAACAAAATCAGATCAACGAACAAAATTTAAAGTTTATTTAGAAACAAATGCATTACAAAGTAATCCCTCGCTGAAAAGTAATTAAGCGAAAAACCGTAATCTCCTTCTAAGTGTGGTATATTTATTATTTCCAACAAAAAAGTTCTAAACATTTACTTCTTATTGTTCCAACAAAGGTAGTTTTAAGGGTTTTTTAGGAGAGAGAGAGAGTCTCGCCTGACGTCAGCAAGCGAGAGTCTCGCCTGACGTCAGCAAGCGATCATCTCTTCCCTTTCCTTTTCCCCAAAACAAACCCTAAATCAACCACTCCGGAAAAAACCGCTTCCACTTAGGTGGAACAATGGCAACCTCCATCTTCGTCTCACTTGAAAAATCAATGTAGATGCATCTTTTACTAACATTGCCTCTAATATTGATACAAGTTTAATAGTTCACAATGCAGACTCAAAATTTTTAGCAGCATCTGTAATGTCGTCTAGAGCATGAAACAGTGAGGAAAGTGAAGCAATAACTATTCTCAATGGTCTCATTTGAGCAAAGAACATAAGCACAGGTGGATTATCATAGAAAGTGACAATATTAACCTCGTCCGGCATCTAAAAAACCGTCGTCATAAAATCTAATGGCAATCGTTGATTCATGTTAGCAGGATAAGAGCAATCAAAGGCAAATTGGAAAACGTCACATTCAACCACACTAAAAGAATCCTCAATTTGCAAGCTGTCAAGTTAGCTAAAAGCGCTCGAAAGAAGAATAGATCTAAATCTTGGACAAATGTTCCTTATAGTTTAGTTCATATGTATTGTAACGACACTCAGATTCAGTAATAATAAGAATTTTTTTTTTTTTTGTTGAAATAGTAATAATAAGAATTGTTCATCAAAAAAAAATTCTAACATTTATTAGATTTAGTTATATGAAATAGAGGGGAATTGGTCTAACACTCCGAATTGTATCCTTAAAATAGATCCTATTCCACTGTCCTCCACTGTCCTCCAAAATTTTGTTGGAGATCCATTGTATAAGAGAGGGTGTGCATTTACAATAAAAGGATAGATTTCTACGTTTATTTACACAACGTGCCACTGACAAAAAGTTGAGCGTTCTCTCTCTCTCCGTTTGTACATGTCACTATCAAATTTACTTATTTTTTTCTAACTAACCGTGTCTTGCCACATGGTCTTTCTCTTACCAATTTTTTCTCTCTTTTAATTAACTACCTAATTTCTAGTTTGGATTGTCCCATTTTAGTGTCATGTTTCTAAAAATAAAGAAACGAATTTTTCGCTCTTTTCAACAATACTCATACTATAAATTTAGTGACAACTTTATTTAAAAGTAAATTCAACTTTTTCATTGTAAATTACAAAAGTTAATGAGTTTACAATTGGAAAAACCATGTTAGTTTTTAAAGTCAAACTCCAATTGATGATGTTCCCTTAAAAAGTCGGGTTTTCAAAATAGGTCATTCTTTTTGGGTCTGAGGGAGTACTTCTTTGTTAAGATTACTTTTTTTTCCTCTAAAATCTTAACTATCAAAAAGAAATTTTCCCTCCCTATTTTTCTGTTTACTTCCTCTCGCACCTATTTTCTCTCTTCGATCTCAACAAATTTCTTTCTTTTATTCTAATAGTTTCTTTCCAACCTTTTTATTTTTTAATTTCTTATTTTCAAATTCCTTTTATACTTTCTTTACATTCCCAACATATTTTCATTCCATTTTATACTTTCTATCTTAACAAATATTTTTCTATATTTAATTATTTTCTTTCTATCTAGCTTTCTCTCCTTATATTTTAGGCAGATTATTTTATGATTTCTGAGTTTTCTTATATGTAAGAGACAACCACAAATGTGCTGCTCATAAAATAACACCCCCAAAATTCGTTTGGTATTTGAAAACTTACAGGACATAATCAAATGTCCTATACAATATACGTTCCTTCCAAAACATTAGTGATTGTGGAGAAAGTATATGCCATTTTGTTATATACAGTACATAAACAAATGTCTTGTACTGTAAATATGATTATGTCTTATATACATTTAAAATTCATTATACTTTCTCCCCGTAAAGTATAAGACATTTTGTTATGTGTATATAAACAAATGTGCGGTACATATGATTATGTCTTCTCACTTTTTGATTTCTTATACTTTCTCAAAGGAAGTATAAAACATTTTGTTATGTAAAGTACATCAAATGCCATGTATTATAAATATGATTATATCTTATAAAATTTTCAAATTTCATACACTTTCTATAATTTGCAAGTATATGACATTTTGCTATGTACAATTCATAATTAAATGTATTATACATATGATTATGTCTCATACGATTTTCATATTTCTTACATTTTCTGGAAGAAAGTATTTGGTATATAAAGGACATAGTCAAATGTTATGTATTGTACATATGATTATGTCATTTACACTTTTCAAATTTCTTACGTCTTATGTGAAGAATGCATATATTTTGTTATATACAATATATAATCAAATGTATTGTACGTGTGATTATGTCTTGTATACTTTTCAATTTTCATACCGTTTGTAAGGGGAAGTATATGACATTTTGTTATATACAGTACATAATGAAGCGTCATGTACTGCACATCTGATTACACTTTTTTGAATTTCTTACAATTTTTTAGGAGAAAGTATAGAAAATTTTGTTATATACAATACATAATAAAATGTACTGTACATATGATTATGTCATATATACTCTTTTAAGTTTTTCTTATATTTTCTAGGAAGAAAGTATATGACATTCTGTTCTGTACAATACATAATCAAATGTCAACTACTGTACATGTGATTGCGTCATAAACACTTCTCAATTTTCTTACAGATTTTAACAAGATTAACATTAAATTTTTTAACATTAACAAATGTATAAAACTAGCAATCCTCATTTATCATATTTAGGATTGTAAAAAAAAATACATAATCCTTCCTAATATCACGATCAAATGTATCAGAAAATTTCACATACGTAAATGAAACAGATTTTGATTCACATATCTGGATAATTTCAATCTTATAGATTACTTTTTTTTTTTGTTGAAATCGTATAGATTACTTAATAAGAACAACAAAATTAATAGAATTTAGGAGAATAAGCATAAAGATCGAACGCCCAAAAAGTCATAGTGTTTTTAAAATTTGTTCTAAACCCAACACCCGAATTAAAATTTCTTCTCAAAAGTTTCATATATGGTTCTAGATGTCTTGAGTCTCCTGGTTTAGGTCATGTACCAAAACATTAAAGTACTCTTGTACTAAAATGTTCAACAAAATTTGGGTCTTGAATTCAGATCCAAACCACTTTGATCTTCACTTAGAGAAAATCATGATACAAACATGTTGATTTTAAGCTTGGTGTATTTTTAGAGAGATAACAAAATCAGATCTAAATTTATTGATGAATCTATCTCTAAAACTAGTGAACCCTTCCAAAATCATAATCTGAACTGGTTGGTGATCAATCCCTCTAAGAAAAAAAAATCTAAACAGGTCTAAGTCTTGAAGAAATTTTCATGGGCGTAGTTGTGTTTTTTATGAAAACCCAAAGCCCCAATAGTCTAAATCTAAACAGTTGTTTTCTTGAATCTGAAAAGTAGGGAGAGAATTTAAGAGATATAAAGGCGCAGAGAGACAAAAAGCTAAAGGTGAGAGAAGTGGATAGATAAACAAGCTTGAAGAGTGTTAAGGGTATTAGTAAAAAGATTAGCTGTCATTTTTTTTCGTAGACCTACAAAATTCTAACTATTTGGACCTATATCCTATTTTTTCTTGACTTGTATTGTTGGCTTATTAGAGGGGCATTTGTAAGTCTTTGACTAATTTTTCCATCTTACAATGAAGATTAGTAAACAAAAGGGAAATTTTATAGGCAATACCCTTTATTGTTAAAGGCAAGGTATTGTACAAGTTTGACTTGGTCAATTCATTATGACCAAATTTGGTTAAAGGCAATGCTTCTGCCATTAAGAGTTAAATCACCCACCGGGCAAAAAGTTGTCGGCTGGTAATCTCCGGCCAGTTCGCTGATGACCTTAATTAAAAAAAGTCCTTCCCTCTCATCTCTTTCTATTGCCGGCAAGTTAACAAGTCGCTTATTTAATTTTCAGTTTTTAGATCAAGAGAAACAATCTGTACCAAATCTTTCTTAAATTATTCAAGTTTGCAATTATGCGATTAGAATGACAGTAACTTAATCCAGCTACTTTGCTCAAAACCTAGCTTTATCTGTCGTTAGTAAGACTTGAAATTGTCGAATTTTTCACAAATTGTGTGGAAAATCTCGTTCGATTTTCCTTAATCAGAAATCTTCCTCCGATGTTGATTCCACATCAAGTAATTTTCAGTCTGACATTGTTAAATTCAAAGCAATAAATTTGTCAAAGAGACCGTCTACGCGATGTATTTTGGTTCATCTGCCAGTGATCTTAGTTCCTTGGATTTTCAGTCCCCTCTTATTGTTGGAGTTATTCCGATGATGAAGTCGTCTGCGGTTGGATCTGGTTCTATGGCCAGGATGGGGGCTTTTGGGTTTCTTCATTGTCGAAATAATTGGGTTTCTTCATCGTCGAAATAAAGGGTCTTCCACCCTTGAATTTTTTTCAAGGAAGGAAATGGCTCCCAAGTAATGAGTTTTTTCAAAGTTCAGTTAGTAATGAAGTTGATAAAAGTGGTACTATAACTTCAATTGATTGATAAACAAAAAGATAGAGACAAGTCCATCAGAATTTCAGAAGAGCTAGTTCTTAGAGAATTCATCAATGGTGGTGAAAAGTCAACTGCTTTCGAGATTAGAAACGTTTTGGGCAGAAGAAGCTAAGAATATTTTTACAGCATTGACGGTTAATTTATTGTTTCCATCTTGCTTGGCTGAACCTAGATCAATTCCATCACTTTCTATGTTTCCAACACTTGATGTTGGTTACATAATATTAGCAGAGAAGGTAACAAATAAACGCTGCCCTGATTTCTCATTATTTTAGTTACTACTCTGACCTTCTCTTTTGTTTAGGGGTGAAAATTGGCAATTGGATTAGGTCAAACATCGACACAGGTATTGTCTCTTTAGAAAATGGTTGTTTAGGTCTAAAAAATTATTATAATAACTAAAAAAGCCTAGACTTTTTTCTATTAGGTAGAAGTTACCACAATATTATGTGTAATAATAGGTGAAGTTTAAAATAATATTGATAATTATTATTAAGGTCATTTTTTTTCTTTATCATTCCCACAATACCCTTAATAAAACTCTCCCTCTCTCTCTCTAAAAACACATTTAGGTTTTTTTTCTTTCTTCTACTCGTTCTTCTTCTTCTACCTGTTCTTCTTCTTCTTCAAATCATCTTATTCTTCTTCGAATCATCTTCTTCTTCTTAGAATCATCTTCTTCTTGACTCGACCTAAGTTTGAGGTTCCGGTTCTTCATCTTCTTCATCCAAAGATGATGAGTTTGATGTTCCATATGGTGGTCCTCTTGGATCAAACTATGGTGGTAAGAAGAAGAGAAATTTGATAATTATAATTGTAGCTGGTGTTTTGGGTGTTGT
>BEHA01001476.1:117467-130077 GCA_002897215.1 Eschscholzia californica subsp. californica | reverse complement strand
AAGAATTGGTTGAAAAGGCTCCAACTTTGTTGAAGAAAGGAGTAACTAAAGAAGAAGCTGAGAAGATAATTGCTAAGATGAAGGAGGTTGGTGCCAAAGTTTCAATGGAATAAGGTATTTTCTTCTCTTTTCCTGATAATGGGTCTGAATCTGAAATCCATAGAAATTACTGGTTTATCATTTGGATTCTTTTTTATTAACTTGTTATGCTTAATCTTTCTGTAATTTCAGTTGTTGGATTGATAATTTTATAGCATTTGTTCTCTAAGCAAACTGAAATAATGATTTAGCTTGTACTGGTGTAATACGGCCGATAATAGGGATTTAGAAGATGTACTTAGTAGTTAAGCCGTAAACATTCATACTGCCAAAATGAGAAAAAGTATCTTAAGTAGGATGCTCGGCATGTTACTTTTTATCCGTGTTTGCTGAGTTGCAATGCAATAAAACTACTGAAATTTATTGATTATCTTAGTTACAAAATCAATGTTGTCTAGTTTTGATAGAGACTACAACGAAAATCTCATCCGAAGAACATAGTACGAGAATTTAATTAGGCATCTGTCTTTCCTAGTTCCGTGATTGATTGAGGCTTTCTAGGACCGAAAGAACAATATTCGATTAAGGATGAAATGATACTCGTCTAGACAGAAGAGGGTATGATCACACTCAAAGAGTAGTTATAAAAATTTGTAGATGCAAACTACTCGCCACTCGGGGGTGATTTGCTAGATTTCTTGAACCGTAAACATCCGAGGTAGCAAACGACGCCTACGGCCCGTCATGTGGCTTATGCTCGCATTATGAGAAACATCGATACTTTTTGTTTGTGTGACACTTGAGACTTAATATTCTTGTAGGCTGTAGCGTGGTGGAGAACTATGTCATATTTTCTTTCCTGATGATGACTTTGCTACTGCTACTGGGCATCATAACAGTCACGCGTCACAACCATGTCTTGAGTTTCTATTCACATTTCCTTATCCATTTTTGCTATGAAACACCACATACTCCTTCAGTATTTGTGTTTTGTCAAATATTCTGCCAGATGCTCGGATGTTCTTTTCAGACACTTATGTACATCTTGTTTATTTGCGCACACCACATTAGGACCGCTTAGTACTATCGTAAGTGAAATGCTTTATTTACAATGTAAAAGATTATGATACGATTCTGGTGACCAGTGTTACTTATATTTTCCTTCTAGGTCTAATTCAAGCTAGATTGATTTATCACTATTAAGAACATAAAATTTGGGACACTTCACTTATGGTTGGTACCATGTTCTAATTATTTAGAATTTCACTCCATCTTGGATCGTGTACAAGATTAGGAATCATGTGTCCTTAGTCATGTATTAGTCTTTTTAGCACTTCTGTGGTAAGCGTAAATATATAAAGTTCCAACTTTGAACTTTACATGTGGAGTTATTTTGGTATCATTTATAAGTGCACAACACTTAGTAAGTGGTAAAACAAATCCTCCACCTTTGATTTCTTGCTTGTTAATTGCAAATAAAACAAGCACCTGCTTAGTCAAGCAAAGAAGATGATTTTCGATGCAAATTAGTGACAACCCCTATCTGTTTCTTACTAAGGAAAGGCCCCAACCTCGAAATCTCTGTTTCTTAACTCGAAATCAAGTATAACAAGGAAGAAATGAAGCAGACCTTATTTGATAATCCATGTGCTACACCTCCCATATTTTTTCATTATTCGAATTCACTCATGTGAGTGATGAATCAAGTTTATATGGACAGATGACGTCTAGAGGGCAAAATAAGGAAAAATTTATAACAGTTACTAGGGTATTTTCGTCCTAATCTGCAGGTTTAACTCGTACACTTAAACTTTAAGGACAGTGTTTTTTGTCCATTGGGGTTGAAGATCACCTCATTTTGATACTGGGGTGCACTAATATTTCACTGTCAAAATACCCCATATTGTTATATGTTGTTTATTTCGATGTGTTTACGCTTCTTTTATTCCAGTGTGGTCTATATAGTCTTGACATGAAACAATTCCAAATATATTTGATTGAATCGGATCAAACTTGATTTTTGAGAAAGAGAGTCGGGCTCGCAAGGTTTACTTTGGGTCCAAATTACTACCTGTAACAAATTCTTAGTAAGGTCTAATTGACCAATACCTGCTGAACTAAACAAAGGAAGGTAGTTGGAACCTATTGGAGGGCGGATGAGATCACCATGAGAGTAACTTGCAGCAGCAACAACAGCTTTAGAATGCAAATGGTGAAGCTGTGAAACACGCCTTTGGAGTTCTCTGAAGCAGCTGAGATTTTTATCCGAGTAGAGAGTAGATTCTGGGGAGTCTATATGAATGAGTTTGAGACTCAAACCTTGTGCCGGGTGACACCAATATTATTGGTCATGAATAGATAGGACGCTGGAATTTAGAGAGCTCTTAGAGCATCTTCAATGAGGCACTCAAACTCTAACCCTTAGAGTGTCACGTAATCTTTTGGAGTTTTTATTAAAAACTCTTTCTCCAATGGAACACTTTGTTAGACACTATTACGATGTAGATGCATTTATTGCAGAGAGAGACTCACTAGAGACACTCTAAAACTAGACTCACTCTAAAACTTTAAGTCAATAGAAACTCTTGTTTTTACTCTATTTTTTTTCTTATTGAATTTAAGAGTAATATGTGTATTAAGTAGAGGTATTTAAGAGATTTCATTAGAGACAAAAAGATTTGGAGTGTCCCTATACTGTCACTTAGGAAAGAGGATTTTAATTGACACTTAACAACTAAGACTTTTAGAGTTTTTGTTAGAGCGTCCCATTGGAAATGCTCTTAACCTCTATTTATAGATCTACGCTTTGATATTTACCCATTATTTAAATATGTCCCAGCTGCATCTCCTAGCTACATAAAACCCTAAATGTTAAAGCAAAGGGTCTCGATCTTCTTCTGCGGTGGAACTTTCTGACGATCGTCTTGAAAAACCTCACCCTTTTATCCCGACTTAATTCACTATCTCTCTCTCTCTCTCTCTCTCTAACTCTCTCTCTCTCTCTCTCTTTATCTTTCTCCATTTAGCCTCTCCATCGTCCCTTCTCCCCCTTTGCATGGGGTTGTTAGACGAAGGGGTCTCTTCGTCTGAAAAGCCTAGACAAAGGAACCCAAGGGTTCTTTTGTTGGGAGGATATGAAAATATAGAAGAGAAAATTATCCATGTGGGTAACAAAATCAGATCAACGTACAAAATTTAAAGTTTATTAAGAAACAAATGCATTACAAAGTAATCCCGCTGAAAAGTAATTACGCGAAAAACCGTAATCTCCTTCTAAGTGTGGTCCTACTTATTTCCGTACACATCTATCACACGCAAAAACAATAATTTCATCTTTATGTCATCAATTTTCATATTTATTATTTGCAACAAAAAAAAGTTCTAAGATTTATTAGATTTAGTATATGAAATATAGGGGAATTAATCTAACACTCCAAATTCTATCCCTAAAATAGATCCTTTGCCACTGTTCTCCAAAATTTAGTTTTGGAGATCCATTGTATAAGAGAGGTGTAGATTTACAATAAAAGGTCAGATTTTTATGTATATTTAAACAACTTGTTGGTAAGCATAACACCAAAGATATATAAGAAATTGAAGAAAACAAATGAAGATAAGGGTAATTAAGTACTTTTAAGTGTAAAAAAGGGGCATCCCTAATATCCAATTAAAAAAGGGGGCATCCCTAATTGGACATTAGGGATGAGGGGGTGTCGCTAAATACCCCGATTTACAATAAAAGGATACATTTTTATGTATATTTACGCAACATGCCACTGACAACAAGTTGAGCATTCTCTCTCTCTCTCTCCGTCAGTACATGTCACTATCAAATTTACTTATTTTTTTTCAAACTAACCGTGTCCTGCCACATGGTCTTTCTCTCACCAATTTTTTCTCTCTTTTAATTACTCTATAATTCATATACTTCTCTGTCCTCCATTTTTTTACTTTCTGTCTGTATACTTTTTTCCCTCTAAAATCTCAACTATCAAAAAGATATTTACGTTCCCTATTTTTCTTTTTACTTCCTCTCGCATATATTTTTCTTTCTGGTCTCAATAAATTTCTTTCTTTTATTTTAGTAGTTTCTTTCCAACCTTTTAATTTATTATTTTCAAATTCTTTTTGTACTTTCTTTACATTCTCAACATATTTTTATTTCATTTTATACTTTTTATCTTTACAAATATTTTTCTATATTTATTTACTTTCTTTCTATCTAGCTCTCTATCCTTGTATTTTAGGCAGATATTTGTATGATTTCTAAGTTATCTTGTATGTAAGAAACGACCACAAATGTGCTGCTCATAAAATAACACCCCCAAAAATTGTTGGTATTTGTGGATCTTTGACTCATTTTTTCCATCTTACAATGAAGAACAGTAAAAAAGAGAAATTTTATAGGCAAGTGCCCTTTATTATTAATGGCAATGTATTTTACAAGTTTGACTTGGTCAATTGATTATGACCAAATTTGGCTAAAGGCAATGCTACTACTTTTAAGAGTTAAATCAACCATCGGGCAAAAAGTTGTCGGCTGGTAATCTCCAGCCAGTTCGTCGATGACCTTAATTAAAAAAAAAATCCTTCTTCTTCCCTCTCATATCTTTCTATTGCCCGCAAGGTAACAAGTCACCTTATTTTATTTTCAGTTTTTCGATCAAGAGAAACACACTGTACCAAATCTTTCTTAGATTATTTAAGTTTGCAATTATGGCGATTAAAATGACGGTAAGCTTTATCTGCCGTTAGTAAGACTTGAAATTGTCGAATTTTTCACGAATTGTGTGGAAAATCTCGTTCGATTTTCCCTAATCAAAAATCTTCTTATGATGTTGATTCCACATCAAGGAATTTTCAGTCTGACATTGTTAAATTCAAAGCAATAAATTTGTCAAAGAGACCGTCGACGTGATGTATTTTGGTTCGTCTGCCAGTGATCTTGGTTCCTTGGATTTTCAGTCCCCTCTTATTGTTGAAGTTATTCCGATGATGAAGTCGTCTGCGGTTGGATCTGGTTCTATGGCCAGGATAGGGGCTTTTGGGTTTCTTCATCGTCGAGATAAAGGGTCTTCCACCCTTGAATTTTTTTCAAGGAAGGAAATTGCTCCCAAGTATTGAGTTTTTTCAAAGTTCAGTTAGTATGAAGTTGATAAACTATAACTTCAATAGATTGATAAACAAAAATATAGTGATAAGTCCATCAGAATTTCGGAAGAGCTAGTTCTCAGAGGATTCATCAATGGTGGTGAAAAGTCAACCGCTTTCGAGATTAGAAACGTTTTGGGCAGAAGAAGCTAAGACTGTTTTTACAGCATTGACGGTTAATTTATTGTTTCCATCTTTTTTTTTTGTTGTTGACCTCTATCCTAGAACAAATCAGGTATAAATTATCTAAGTGGCACCACTCTTTCCTCTCTCAGGCGGGCCGGACAGTAATTGTCTCTGCTGTAGCGGCAGCCGTTCCCCGATATCAGATGCAATGCTTTGCCATTCCCAAAGGCATTAGCAAAAGCAAAGCGACTTTGCAAAAGTCATTCTGGTGGGGAAAATCTAAAGGCATTTGTACCAAAGCTTGGTCATACATATGTCTTCCTAAAAAGCTAGGAGGTCTAGGTATTCATCACCCTCAGCTTGATAATGAGGCCCTCCTAAGCAAGCTGGCTTGGCGGCTCAAGTCGGATCCTGACGCTATATGGGTTAAGTTTCTCAAAGCTAAATATTTTCCGCACTCTGATAACCCGGGACCGTCCAAATCCCACCATTCGTGGAATTGGAAGGTGCTCAGGAAACATTATGATAGTATAGAGAATCACATCACTTGGGAAGTTCACTCAGGCGATAAGATTAACATTTGGAAAGATAATTGGATCCCTGGGGTTAACCATCAGCTTCCTAACACTTATAATTCCCCTCTGACCAAAGTTTCTGATCTTATTAAGGATAATAGATGGGATGAAAATATTCTTAGGATATCTTTCCCGGACCATATTTGTAACCTCATTCGAGCCATCCCCATTCAACCGCTTGGTACAGATACAATGAAATGGAATCTTACTCAATCAGGTAATCACAATGTTAAATCCATGTATCAACACCTGAGCTCCTCCACCCAAGTAACTCTGTCGGAGAATATAAACTGGAATTTTATTTGGTCTATTCCCACCATCCCTCGCATTCAGCTATTTATATGGAAGATCTGCACCAAAGCGCTACCGGTTCGACAACGAATAGGTAAGTATATTGGTAATAATTTTAATTGTCCTAACTGTCTAGAGATAGAATCAATTGAACACGCTCTTTTACATTGCCCCCTGGCGAGAAATATCTGGTTCCAATTCAATATCATCTCAACTAATATTTCTTCACTTTCAGAATGGATTATGTCCTGGCAAAATTTAGATCAAATCAGTTGCACAGTTGATAATATCCATTTTGTAACAATTTTATGGCACATATGGAAGGTTAGATGCGACCACTGTTTTCAACAAACGTTATACAACCTGAATACTATTTTAGATCTCATAAAAGCATTTCCTAAGATTAGTACTGCTCAAGTGCAACCCCGACCGTTGTTAATAACAAAGTGGCAACCGCCTACTTATCCTTTCATAAAAATTAATGTGGATGCATCTTTTATAAATGTGAATCAGAATATAGGTACCAGTTTTATTGTTCATGATTATCAATCAAAGTTTATATGTGCTAATGCTACTATAACAAGAGCTAGAAATAGTGAGGAAAGTGAGGCTATAGCCATTCTTAATAGCCTTATTTGGGCGAAAAATAATAATTACATGCAGGTCATTATTGAAAGTGATAATATCAACCTCATCAAACACCTGAATGACTCACGTCATCAAGTGCAATGGCAATCTCTAGTGCATATTCGTGAAATACGAGACCTAACTCATATGCTCCGCCAGGTGAAATTCAGTCATATCCGAAGAACAGTGAATGCTCAAGCGGACAAATTAGCGAAATGGGCGCGCAAAAAGGAAAGATCGAAAGAATGGACTTGTATTCCTTATTTTCTTTTGTCGATGTATTGTAATGGTACCTTGAATATTTAGTTTTTAATATATCTATCCTTAACAAAAAAAAAAAATCTTGCTTGGCTGAACCTAGATCAATTCCATCACTTTCTATGTTTTCAACACTTGATGTTTTTTTTTTGTTAAGATAATCAACACTTGATGTTGGTGACATAATATTAGCAGAGAAGGAAACAAATAAACACTGCCTTGACTTCTCATTATTTTAGTTACTACTCTGACCTTCTCTTTTGTTTAGGGGTGAAAATTGGTAATTGGATTAGGTCAAAAGTTGGTAGAGGTATTGCCTCTCAAACACATATTGCTTTTAACCTATAACAACTTTGGGTATTGCCTATAAAATGTCCTAAAAAAAAGCGAGAAAAGTAATATAAAGAGGAAAAAGCTATCTGGCCCATGACGATGCCCAGTCCCAGGACGAGGCCCAGGCCCAGGCCCAGTTTTATTGCTAACCCAAGGACTGTGACTGAACAAGTAACTGGTTACTCGATCAGGACCATCACCCATCTGCCCTATCCGACTCTCTTATTTCTTCACCTTCTTCTGTTTTCTCTCTTTCATGACTCTAATGGCTTCCTCCCTTTGTTCCTTCTCTTCAATCTTCAACCAACCCAACTCATCTTTCTTCATTAAAATTCAGAGATATCGTTGTCTAAACAACCTCTTCTTTCTCTCCAACAAACCCACATATCATCTTTCTCCTTCTTCTCATCTTCCATTACCCACATTGAAATCTTCTCTCAATTTCCCCAAAAACTATTCACAAATTCACTCCCCTTCTCTCTCTACCAACAACTCTAATGGTCCTACTCTCCATGATTTTATCTCTCGAGCTTCTATTGCCGCCTCAGAAACTCAACCAGAACTGTGAGTTCTTATTCTTTTTCTTGTTCTGCATTTTACTCTTAATGTGTTTATGTTCTTGTTAAATTTAATCTCTTAATTTTGTATATTATCATATAGTCTTTTAATTGTCTATTTAGATTAAACTATGAAACTTAAATCATCTAAAACTTGATAATGTGGAATCCCAATTGCCCAATCTGATCAATATGATGATATCTTTATTGCTACCCATGTACATTCTTTCGCATTTTCTCGAGTTCGGGTTAGTAGGTTCATTTGTGTTTAACAAGTTCAACACCTACCTTAACCTTTATAAGTATTACTCATTCAATTCATTCATGGAATAAAAAATTGTGCCTTCCCTTACCTTTCAGATGAATAAAAAACCCTAAATTCCATATGTTCTATGAACACACATAGCCTATACAAATGTAGTAGCTCAATCAGTGAGTGATTCTTCTAGTTTCGATTTTACTGTAACTCCTTTTTTTAGTAAAGAAGTGGGAAGGAATCTTTACCAAGAAAGAATGGGAAATAATACAAAGTTTTTAAATGGACTCCCAAAGACAAAAGAAAACTGTGGAACAGGTACAGAAACTCGAGATGACTACATTCATAATTGCATCCCAAAAGTCAGTGAACACTAAGATTGATGCCTACGGTTTTCGTCTTGACCAGCTATAAAGTCTACTTTTGACAAAAAAAAAGATTTCGTATCAACTTTCTTCTCTTTGAAGGTTGCTCAATTCCTTAACTTCCAAATTGCCGAAAAAATAGCAATATGGATTAAATCTCAGACTTTCTGTTTGGGATTCTTATCATCTTTTGTTGTGTCGTTGTCGGATCTTCAATCATCTTTGTTAAGCACCACAGTACATCTCTTTGGTTAAAGCATAGTCTTGATGTGTTTAAAATTGACTAAGATAAGCTTGTTTATACAATTATTCAGTGGAAGTTTGTATTTGAACTTCTATGGTTACTTCCCTTTCGAGGTTTTGGGAAAAAATTATGAGAACTTCTCTGCGTGCAGTGGTCTGGATCTTTTATGAGACAAGCTTACGGAGGCTCTTCTGATATATGGTTAATATTGAATAAACCAAAAGTTAATCTGCTTTGTTGTTCTATTTCTTGTGTCTAGCCCTGTATCAGCTGCTTCGGAAGTTCTCCCAAGGGGCCGAATTTACCACGAGACATATGGGTGTCAAATGAATATCAACGATATGGAGATTGTTTTATCTATCATGAAGAATGAGGGATACAACGAAGTTGTTGATGTTCCAGAGAGTGCAGAGGTTATTTTTATCAACACTTGCGCTATTAGAGACAATGCAGAGCAAAAAGTATGGCAGAGGCTTAATTATTTCTGGTTTTTAAAGAGACAGTGGAAAAGCAATGTTGCTACTGGGAGATCACAATCGAAACATCCTCCCAAAGTGGTTGTCTTAGGATGTATGGCCGAGAGGTTAAAAGATAAGATACTTGATTCAGATAAAATGGTTGATGTAGTATGTGGGCCTGATGCATATAGAGACCTTCCTCGTTTATTAGAAGAGGTCGACTATGGTCAAAAAGGGATTAATACTCTTCTCTCCCTTGAAGAAACTTATGCTGATATTAGTCCAGTAAGAGTTTCAAAGAACTCTATTTCTGCATTTGTTTCTGTTATGAGGGGTTGCAATAATATGTGCTCATTTTGTATCGTTCCTTTCACTAGAGGGAGAGAACGATCTCGTCCAGTGGAATCAATTGTGAGAGAGGTAAGTGAGCTTTCGAATGAGGGAGTGAAGGAGATAATGCTTCTCGGTCAAAATGTTAATAGCTACAATGATACATCTATGCTTGACAAAAATGTCGAACCAGAGTCTAAATGGAGTTTAAGTGAGGGGTTTTCAAGCATGTCCAAAGTAAAGAAGATGGGATTACGTTTTGCTGATCTTTTGGATCGACTTTCAATAGAGTTTCCTGAGATTCGGTTTAGATATACTTCTCCTCATCCAAAAGATTTCCCAGATGAATTTTTATATTTAATGCGAGATAGACATAATATCTGTAAGAGTATTCATTTACCTGCTCAGACAGGAAG
Source organism: Eschscholzia californica subsp. californica (assembly GCA_002897215.1). Lineage (NCBI taxonomy): Eukaryota > Viridiplantae > Streptophyta > Magnoliopsida > Ranunculales > Papaveraceae > Eschscholzia > Eschscholzia californica. The sequence continues at coordinate 120,051 of BEHA01001476.1, read as the reverse complement.
TACAACAGTACTTGAAAGAATGCGTCGAGGGTATTCTCGTGAAGCATATTTGGATCTGGTTAAAAAGATTCGAAGCATTGTACCTGATGTAGGAATAAGCAGCGACTTCATATGTGGTAAGAGTTCCTGTATGCTTTATACTCTTCATACTTAAGTTATACGTACGTGGTCTTTGTTATTTTTCAATTCAGAGTGAAATCTGACTCAAGATCTGAATTGACTAGAGTCAGATTTTATAATGTTTACTTTTTGTGACACTTGTGTATTTTACAAGTTTGAGTGGCTGAATCGGGATTTTTCACTAGTCTGTGACTCGAACATAAAATTAGTCTGAATTGAGATGCCATTGTCCGAAACCTGGTGTGACTATTACACTCCTGACCAAAACAAGTCAGACTAAGATGACTCAGAATTAGACAAGTCAGACTCATGTGAGTCAGATTCAGACGATTAAAAAGCACCACGCTAAGGGACGGAACCAGGATTACAGGCCAAGGAGGGCCAATATAACACGAACTCGGTAATTTTTTTTGACAATTTGTTTACACTTAGTCTTTATACTCCGCTTGTAGTAAGCTTCTTATATATATATATATATATATATATATATACATACCCTCCATTTAGATTTTGTAAGAGAAACCAGATGTATAAATAAAAAATAAAACAATTATGCTTTAACATGGGTTTGAATCTATGCCGTTGGGTTGTCACCACGCACTTCTACCAGAACATTTTCTTGCTAGTTTTTGCTTACCCGCTAAGTTTAGTGACTAATCTTTGTAATCATGGCCGCTCGACCTAGCTGTGGTTCCGTCCCTGACCTCATTATATTGAAAAGCATCCAGTTCATGTATTTCCGAGATCATAAATACTAGCGGTGTAGCTGAGATTTAGCATTTGTGTCACAGGCCTCTATCTTGTTTATTTTGAGGCTTATAATATCAATAACATGGTTCTTGTCTAACACTTGGGAAGTACTTTTACAGGATTCTGTGGAGAAACAGAAGAGGAGCATTCTGATACATTAACCCTTCTAAGAGCTGTTGGTTACGATATGGCATACATGTTTGCATATAGTATGAGAGAGAAAACCCATGCTCACAGAAACTATGTTGATGATGTTCCGGAAGACGTGAAGCAGAGAAGGTTAACAGAGCTTATCGAGACATTTCGTGAGACTACTGGTCAATGTTATGACTCGCAAGTTGGAACTATTCAACTTGTGCTAGTTGAAGGACCAAATAAGCGAGCTCCTGAGACAGAACTTATCGGCAAGAGTGATAGAGGACATAGAGTCGTGTTTATTAATGTTCCAGTTCCACATTTTGACAAAGGTGGGAGGAAAGAAATCGCTAAGGTTGGTGATTTCGTGGAAGTACGAATATCAAAATCAACAAGGGCTTCACTCTTTGGAGAAGCACTTGCTGTCACGAAATTGAGCTCATTTTATGAACAACCAGATGTTGCTGTCGGAGAGAGAAGTTAAGGCAATCTTTAGGTTTCTTTCAAGCAGTCGTGGGATGGGCTATTCAAGCTAATGTCTGGTTCTCTTCGATTATTTTGGGTGTGAACAACGATTTGAATTGTTCAGGAACGGGAACTGAATCAACAGAGTGTTGAAATAGATTTTTTTCTGTAAGATTTTGATTGGAAGTTGGCCTGAATGGAAGATAGAATAAGAGAAGGAATGGAGCTATCGTTTAGCTATGAGTCTGTTACTAGTTTGAGGAATTATGTCAAGTAAATCATAGGCAAAATTATGGACGTACCAAGTATAATTTACTTAAAAGTTTTCTTGTGTTATCCTACTGCAAATGCATCTATTTCTGTGGTGTTTATTTTATTTTATTTTAGTATTAGCTGTATATCTCCTGAAGGAGAATTCCAACTTTTATTCAGAGTGAAGGAAATTTTAGAAGTTATGTTGTGGAATGTCTCTCTCTACAAAACTAGTTTCGTCACTGCCGAAACACTCAAGGCAAAACTCCAGGGGTCTGTGCTCTCTCTCTCTCACACCAACGTTATGCACCCATCTCAACCGAAAATCATGTATAAACTCTATCCCATTTCCTCTGGAAATCAATTGTTTTGGTAAAGACTCCACTGATTTTCGGTAAGTGGTGAAGAGGTTATTTTTTGGTTGAAGAAAGTTGGGACATTTTGTTTGTTTGATATGTATGCATGGTACACAAATCATTGGAAACAGAGTTCTGGCCCCGCAAAATGGCAAGATCTGCCTCGGGAGAGTGAAAAGGAGATATTAAAGATTAAAGATTTGGCCGAGGGTGATGAGTCTGAGGAAATCCGATCGACGAAGATGATGAAGAAGGAATTGGAGAGGACGGTCGAGGGACGAACAGTGGCTCCAAAGATTGTGGCAGTCTCGGAACCATGAGGCGGGATCGCATAGGAAAAGCATAGTTTGGATGGCTGAGACGTGTTATCTGTCTTTGATTGTTACTCCGAGCTCTTGGGGAAGTACGCTTTAACTGCCTGGAAGTACGCTTTGACTGCCTACTAGATCGAGAATGTTGGCAAATAACATGCTCTTTGCCCCCCCCCCCCCCCCCCCCCCCCCCCC
>BEHA01001476.1:97890-111249 GCA_002897215.1 Eschscholzia californica subsp. californica | reverse complement strand
TTGTCGACAAAAGATTTCTTGTCGTGAAAATGTCAAAGTCGCGGTTAAAATTCCGAAAGAAAGCCCAAATTAGACGAAACAAGTCTAATTTGGAAAAAAATAAAAATCATCACAAAAGTATGATCCTGAAAATGTCACGGTTGAATTCGAAATTAAAGGTCAAAATAGAATACTCTATTCATTGAAGGGAAAACCAAAAATATAATTTGGTACAAAAGAGAAGTCATCATAGACAAAGTATGATTTTAAAAATATCATAGGTGAAACGGAAAGAAAAATAGATGAAACTAGTCTATCTAATGTCAAAAATCGAACAGAGAAGGTAACATAAAAACTGCGTCACAACTAGAAACATGTGGATACAAGTGGCAGTAACACTCTGTCACAAAAAAATATTCCAACAACAAGAAACTGTGGCAAAAGACTGTCACAAAACAGTGGTAAGAGAAGCTGTCACAAATCAATAATTTGGGGAAATTGAAATCTCTTAATAGGGTTTTCCAAAATCAGAAGTCGATTGAAAACCCAAACCTAATCAATTGTAGGTTGTTATCATGGGAGAAATCCAGTCGATTTGAGCCAATGTAAGGCGTCGACAGTGGTGTATTTCTAAAGAGAGAAAGATAGGTGGTGGTTAAAACCGTGAAAAAAAATGGCGATTCTCCACCGAACTGAAAGGGAATAGTAGGTGGTTGGTACAAAACGATTAAATGTATCGTTTGTCAACAGAAATATTGCCGCAAAGTCCATCAAATCAAACCCTAGGAATTATTTCGCAATGTAGAAGAAGAAGATGATCGGGTCTAGCGAGGTCAAAGTCTGCTGACTTGGTCAGCAAAGTCAAAAGGTTGGTCTTGGTCACGCTGTCAAAGGACGTTGACTGTGGTATGTTTGGGTGTAAATCTAAGAGAGAACCAGTTGGAATTGTCTCTTGTGGTCCAGAACAGGGTCTGAGAGGTCGAAAAATGGAACCAAATCGAGTGATTTTGGTTCTGAAATTGGTATTTTCAATTTCAGCCCTAATTTAGGTCTAAAAAAATCAAAAAAAAAATTTGGAAAAATTTGAAAATGAATGTAGAACATACCTTTGTTAGAGGGAAAGTGCTTCTTTGATGAACTTTAATAATCACAAAAAATCATTAAATAATCTCGGGTCTCCTATTCTTGGTTAAAATATTTCTTCTACTTTTACTTGATTTTCTCGTATTGTAGATGAAACATAATCACATGAATAATCTTGGAAAATTTAAACAAATCGTCAAAGCGATTGAACAATAAAATAATCACAACTACCTGCTCTGACATCATATCAAATGAGGGTATAAGCGGAAGAAAAAATATGTGAAAAAATTTTAGGAATTTAGGTCTGGGTCTCTTAATTTGAGACTGAGGGAGTAGAAGTTTAAATCAGGATTAAAACTACCTGCTCTGACATCGTATTAAATCAGGATTATATAATAATTGGAGATAGATATCGAAATAATTGACACGATAATATAACGTGGTTCGGTCGGATACTCACGACCTACATCCACGGAGAAATAACTATTTCATTAATAGCCACCACATACAATTGTGGGGTTGATCGGTTACGTTGGTCAAACATAACTCGATAATTTAATTCCTAGAACTCTCTTCTATTTATAGATAACTTAGGGTTTACGGTTTCGTAGTTTCTCCTAACTAAACTAAGAAATAACATAAAATCTATTTTATATTACCATTAGATAGTTACAAGAGATATTTTGAATATAAAAGTTAATATTATGGATTTTCATATATCTTGAAATATCTTCACATATCGTGAATTATTCTTGATCATCGGATCTCGTCTTCTCGATCCGTCACGTACATACACGTGTTACACACGTATCTCTTTTCTTGAACACATCTTCAACATCGGATTTTTTTATATCGATCCGTTTTTTACATCACTTATCCTATTAGGGTCAGTCATGGTGATTGGGGAGAGACCCTTTCCTTTTGGTTCATTTATGTATGATGGAGTTGCTTCACGTGGAGATGATTTTGTACTAAGCCATTACAAGTGTGAAGGACGATGATATTACTTCAACAAGTCTTTCTAAATCCTATTTGCAAGAGAGGCATCACTAGAGGACAGTCTCTATTTATCTCTCTACACTATAACATGATCCATTTTTGTAAGAGTTATATCTCTCTCTACACCAAAAAAAGAATAAAAAGAATGAAACATGAACCTTCTTGTACAGAAATTGTACAAGTCTTCTTGTTCAAAACAAAGAAGTATTCACGAAATCAATCTCTAGTTTCTTACGATATTGTAAGTTATTTTTCTCAACTGGTTTTCCTCCAACAATCCTCTTACAAGGAAGCAGATAGCTGAATAATAAACATTCAACAAAAACATAAAAGAAGAAAATATCCCCTTAAAGAGAGAGAAATGAAAGTTAGAGAGAGAAGCAGATTAATTAATTTTTGAAGGATTTCCCTAAAAATATAGAGCGAAAGGGATGTTAGAGAGAAAATAACGGTAATTAATTTTTGGAGGAGAGGTAGTTAGGGAAACAAAAAATCTGTTGTTAAAGTTAACTGATGTATGTAAAAGATGAGGTCAATCTTGAATTTAGGAAGCTGGTCACAAATTAGGGGCCAAAAAGAACATAACCCTTAATTTTGTTTTGTAGTTTTTTGTGCAACATGTTAATAATTTTTTTTTTCTTTTGTTAAGTTGTTCGGATCATATTAATATATCAAAGTGTTATTACAGTACAAAGGAAATAAAAAGAAAGGGATTCTACTCCAAGATTCAGATTTATTCTTCTTCCTCGCTCGCTTCGCAAGCCTGTCTGCTGGCATATTATATTTCCTGTTGATGTAGTTAAATTTCACTCTATTAATCTTATTTTTGGTTTCATGGATTTTCTTGATGTGTACTCGCGATTACCAATGAACCTCATGCTTGGGATTCTGGATATGACTAATGATATTAATGTTATCACTCTCTATGATGATGTCTTTGTAATTATATTCAGCCGCCCAGAGAAGGCCGTTAAGGATAGCAACTGCCTCCCCTTCTTCACTATTTCTGCTCCTGGATATAGACGTATGAGCTTCTATGAAATTTACCTCCGCATCATGAATAATTAAACTTATACCTGTCGTTTCATTCACATTAGTAAAAGATGCATCTACATTGATTTTCAACCAAGAATTTTCTGGGGGATTCCATTTAGTTTGTATGGGTTTGTTGTTTTTATTATTGGATAGCATATTCTTAGGGAATTTATAGATCATTTTGATGATATGGGAGAGATCAGTTATTTCGTATTGAAAACAATGATCACATCTAGTTTTCCATATTATCCACAAAATCGTGGATAGAAGATTCTGATAAGCCGCATCGCTAAATTGAGGGCCGGGTGTGTCCCCATGAAAATATCCATTCTGTTAAGTTCACTATATTCTCTGATATAATGTTAAAATGGAACCAAATATTCTTAGCTAGAGGACAATGTAAGAGTGCATGTTCTATTGATTCAATCGCATTACAATTAGGACAAATAAGGTTGTTATTGATAAACACCCCAATTGGAAGTTCATATGGAACATTCCTAATGTACCTAGAATTCAAATCTTTATATGGAAGATGCAACATGTTAATAATTGGTTGTTGGTAAGGAGAGGTGTTCTTTTGGCAAAGCAACATAATATAAAATCGCATTTTTGTACTATATTTCCAATACCAAATTGTTTATGAGGGCTATTTTTAGAGATTTAAAATTAAATCTTAATGTATGGAGGAATTAAAAAATAGTATACTCGTCCAAATTTCAAAAGGTAATTTTTATCTCTTGTTCTTCTTCTTCTTCCTTCAACCCTAATACTCCATCAACAATACCGTCATTTCTTTCTCCACTTTCAACTTCAACTACAACCACTACCACTGAATAATTAAAAAGTTCATCTAACTGTCATTTTTTCTCCTGTTAGAGCACCTCTAATGGGATATCCATACTCTAAAACTTAAGTGCCACTAGGAATTTTTAGAATTTTATTAAAAAATCAGGGACACTCCATTAGATACTCCATGATGATTTTGGAGTATTTATGATAGAGCCTCTCAAGAGGGGTACCACAAAATTAAAGTGTTTTCTTGAGTGTCTCTAGGTGCTAACTCGTCAAACTTTAAAATTTAAGCTAATAGAAAATGTTTTTTAACTACCTTTTCTATAACATCTAGGAATGACATGTGTGTCAAATAGAGCTATTTTAGAGATCTCTACTGGAAACATAAATAATCTAGAGTGTCTCTGTTTCGCCACTTAGGAAAGAGATTTTTTATTGACACCTGACAACAAAATTTTTAGATTTTTTGCCTGTTCCGTTGGAGATGCTCTTGGATTTTTATTTGATATGTTTACTGTGTCTTAAGACATTGATGGTGGTATTTTAATGGAGGAATATGATAGATTCCAATCTAAGTTATCTAACCAACAATATAATTTCTTTCAAATAGTCTAAATTAAGATATCTCTAAAGAGGTAAAAGAAATTAGTTATTGGTGTTTGTTTTCGAAGAAAAAAATATACTTGTAGGTCAAATTTTGGTCTCTCTTTTTCTCGTCAGTTTGCAATTTGTGCCCCAAAAGATATATCAAATTTCTCCCGGATGAGATAAAACACTTCTGACCAAAGGAATTTCCTTAGGGACATATCCAAGTATGTTGGTTGTTATGTTAAGGAAATTTCCCCCTTTACAACGGTAATTTGGAATTATTAATAAAATACTGTCAGGAGAGAGAGCTTTTTTGCCATATATCACATGTGTTATTGGCACACATGCAGTTTAACTTGGTTCTCGTATAAGTTGGGGTGTAAATCAGTTCTAAAGAAATGGATGTGTAGTTCTAATGTTGATGTTTTAGTAGTCTTTATTGAAAAATAAGTTTTTAGTTAGATTGACAATGGATCGATCATGCGAACATTTCAAAACATGAACTCTAGTAGAGGTCAATTGCGCTTATAATCCCCGATGTACTAATATAATTAATGAATATAATAATGTTGTTAATTACTATGTTTGCAAAAAAAATAGTTATTTGGGTATATAATTTCGCATCCCTTAGGTCGAAATTCCGAATCCGTCCCTCCTCATAGGTGACGTCTTTTCTGAGTCTGTACTAAACACGCACAGCTACTTTTTTTTACGCCCAACACCTAGGCAAGTGCTCTTTCTTCATTCGAATTTCAAATGATTGGGAACTTCAACCATTTAAATTGTCCTCATAAGAAATATGTGTAATTTATTCATGTTTAGGTTTCGTTTTGTTGCAAGAGCAATAATAATAACAAAGAATCAAAGAGTTATTACAATAAAGATGGGACAGAAATTAAGGAATGACAGTAAAAGTTTTAATGCTTTTGTGAGTTCGAGCCCATTTGGCTAAGCTATCGGCCGACATACTGAACTTTTCTGTTGATCAAGGTAAATTTGATTCCGAAGAATTGCAAAAGTGATTGTTGGATACTTTTTATGTGAGCTCTAGACCGACACTTTGATTGTTGTCGATTTATCCTTCAGATGTGAGATTATATCCTGATTGTCGCTTTCGACCTGAATGTATTTGATGTCATTATTTGCCTCCCATGAGTACTGTTTATGATTGCTTCGGCTTCGCTTTCTTCTGCAGTTCTAGCTCTACCTGTATTAGTAATGGCTATGACATATTGTGCATTGTGGTCATGAATTATGAAACTCATGCCTATGATTTCGTTAATGTTAGTAAATGAAGCATTAATGTTTAAATAGGGTTTTTTCAGGCGATATCCATTTACGTATTTTGTTAGTATGACCTGTTGAAATATCTTTTTATATGTTAAGATATCCCATATAATAGATATTAGGAATATTCAAATATTAGAAACTAGTAAGAAATTAGGAACTAGTAAATATATTAGTATAAACTATTAAGAAACTAGGAAAATATTAGAAACTAGTAGTATTGTAACTCTATAAATAGAGTCTTATATTCCTTTTGTAATCCATCAAGGAATAAAAATAATTTCTTTGATCAATTTCAACTTGGTACCAGAGCCAAGAATCTTAAATTTGTGTTTGGGAATTTATATTGATTGAAAGAGAAAGAGCTTTCACCTTCATCTTCATCTTGTTTTTCCGGTTTAGCTAAAGTGAAGGGCATCTAATGCTTCCGCAATAATGACTCGCAATAAGGCAAATTCAAATTTTGCTAAAGTTGTTGGTCAATCTGACAAAATTACTTATAAGTGTACTCACTGCAACAAATTGGTCATACCAAAAGTCATTGTTATGAACTATTAGGCTATCCAGAATGGTGAGATCATAATCGAATGAAAAATTCTATGAAGACCCTTCTAGATCCAACTGTTAAGCAAGCTTCATCGAAGGTAACCACTATAGGTAATGTAGGGAAGACTTTAAATATGTCTACACATGTTTCGAATAGTACTTGGATAATTGATTATGGTGCTACAGATCATATGACTTTTGATTCTAGACAGGTCTCAACCATTAACCAATCTTCACATAAATATGTCTCTACTGCCAATGACACCTCAGCCTCTGTTGTAGGGGAAGGACCTATAACTCTAACGAACACATTGAACTTAGACTCTGTTTTGGTTGTCCCATCTTTAGATCATAATTTATTATCAGTGTCTCAAATAACCATCACTCCATTTTGTGTTGTCATCGTTTGGCCTGAATTTTGTGTATTTAAGGACATTCGGACAAGGCAAACAATTGGTTCTGGTGTTACGCGAGGAAAGTTGTATTACTTGGATTTAGTATCTGAAAGCTCTAATAAATTGCGTCAGGCATTAGTAGTGAACAATTCTGAAATAAAAAATAAAGATGAAATATGATTATGGCATCGCTGTTTGGGGCATGCCTCCTTCGGTTACCTTAAGAAATTATTTCCATCGCTATTTATTAAATGCGATATTTCAAGTTTTCAATGTGATGTTTGTGCACTTGCAAAAAGCCATCGTGCATCGTTTCCGTTAAATTTAATAAAAGTCCAACTCCTTTTATGGTCTTACATTCCGATGTCTGGGGTCCATTTAAGGTTCCTACTTTGGGTGGGGCACGGTGGTTTGTTACCTTTATTGATGATTGTACTAGGATGACTTGGGTGTGTTTGATGAAATCTAAAAGTGAGGTAAAGTTATTGTTTCAGAAGGTTCATAAACTGTTTAGTACTCAGTACAACGCAAATGTCCAGATACTTCGCAGTGACAATGGAGTAGAGTATATGGATCATGAACTTCAAACTTATTTGGTTTCTCATGGTATTGTTCATCAAACTACTTGTCCAAGTACCCCTCAATAAAATGGGGTCGTTGAAAGAAAGAATCGTCACTTGTTAGAAGTTATCAGGGCTATGTTGGCGAAGCACATATGCCATTATCTTATTGGGGAGAAGCACGTCTTGCTGCAACCTATTTAATAGAGTACCATCTATTACTATTGAGTTTAAGACTCCTTTTCAAGCTCTATCGGATGTTACAACTTCTCCGACGGTTTCAAATTTACCTCCTTGTGTCTTTGGGTGTGTAGCATTTGTTCATCTTCATGAGCACCAACGTACAAAGTTAACTCCAAGGGCATTAAGATGTGTATTTGTTGGGTACGGTGCAAATTAGAAAGGGTACATATGTTATCATCCTCCAACCAAATGAATGTTTGTTACATCGGATGTTATCTTTCATGAAGATTCTAAGTATTTTTCACCTGAGTCTGAACTTCAAGGGAAGAAAACTAAGCAGGAAGTTCTGACTCTTGATTATGAAAAAACGGATAATCATGTAGAAGAGAACAAAATTGGATCTAATATTGAAGTAAATTTGATTCCTGAAGAAATAATTAGAGCTGAAATTGAAATTTCAGAATTACCAACACCTGAATCGGTAATGGAAGAAAGTGTTAATGAAATTGTTGAACAAATTGATTCACCTCCAATTGAAGTCGTTGAACTAATGGTTAGTAATACACCCAACCAATCAGTTGTCGAGGATGTTTCTGAAGCACCTTCTGAACCACCTAGGAAAATATTACCGTCGCGTCAAACTAGCGGTATTCCTAAACCGACATATGAACCTGAGCTGTCTAGTAGAGTCAAATATCTTATGAGTCAGTATGTGTCAAATCATCGGTTGTCGGAATCAAATAAGTCATTTGTAAATCAATTATCTACTGTATATATTCCTAATAATGTGCAGAAAGCCTTATCTGATTCAAAATGAAAAGCAGCTATGAATGAGGAGATGAAATCCTTACAAAAGAATGACACTTGGGAGCTAGTTGATCGTCCAGAAGATAAAATCCAGTGGGTTGTCGGTGGATTTGTTCAGTGAAGTATAAAGCAGATGGCACAATTGAACGTTACAAAGCGAGACTAGTGGCAAAAGGCTACACTCAAACTTATGGAGTCGATTACACAGAGACATTTGCTCTAGTTGCAAAAATCAACATTGTTCGCGTCTTGTTACCGTTAGCAGCAAATTTAGATTGGCCACCACAATAATTTGATGTAAAGAATGTTTTTTTGCGTGGGGAACTATTAGAAGAAGTCTATATGGACCTTCCACCGGGATGCAAGATACCAGAAATACATAACCAGAAGGTATGGAGATTGAAAAAATCATTGTATGGATTAAAACAATCACCAAGAGCGTGGTTTGGAAGGTTTACAAAGGCTATGAAGGAATTCGGTTATCGCCAAAGCAATTCTGACCATACCTTATTTATAAAATGGCAGAAAGGAAAACTCAAAACACTTATTGTATATATTGATGACATGGTGGTTACTGGGGATGATCCTGAAGAACGAAAGACTTTACAGAATTACTTATCTAAAGAGTTTGAGATGAAAGACCTTGGTCCGTTGAAATACTTTCTTGGAATTGAAGTATATATCTCGATCTAGTAATGGAATTTTCCTATCCCAAAGAAAGTATACTTTAGATTTTTTACATGAGGTGGGTATGTCAGCGTGTGAGCCGATTGATACACCTGTCGAAGAAGGATTAAAGTTGTCAGAGGAGCCTAATCAGATACCGGTTGATAAAGGAAGATATCAATGACTGGTTGGAAGGTTGATGTACTTGGCGCACACGAGGCCAGATCTTGCATATGCTTTAAGTATTGTTAGTCAATTTATGCACAATCCCGGTGAAAAACACATGAATGTTGTTTTACGCATTTTGTGATATTTGAAGGCGGCTCCTGGAAAAGGTATTTTGTTTACCAAAAATTCAAGTTGTCGAACTATTGATGTATACACTGATGCAGATTGGGCCGGGGAAGTAAATGGTAGGCGATCAACTGCGGGATATTTTACCTTTGTTGGTAGAAATCTTGTTACGTGGAGAAGTAAAAAACAAAACGTTGTTGCACGTTCAAGTGCAGAGTCTGAATTTAGAGGAATGGTTGATGGCATATGTGAAGCGTTATGGTTAAGACTCCTGTTGGATGATTTAGGATATCATTTTGAAAGACCAATTCAATTATTTTGTGACAATAAAGCAACATGTGATATTGCTCGCAATCCAGTCCAGCACGACCGCACAAAGCATGTTGAGGTAGATCGATGTTTTATTAAAGAAAAGTTGGAAGACAACATTGTAGAGTTACCAAAGATCCGATCTGAAGATCAATTGGCTGATGTTCTTACCAAAGCAGTTTCAAGTCGAATATTTTCGAAAATGGTAGACAAGTTGGGCATGTACGATATCTATGTACCAACTTGAGGGGAAGTGTTGAAATATCTTTTTATATGTTAAGATATCTCATATAATAGATATTAGGAAATATCAAATATTTGAAACTAGGAAGAAATTAGAAACTAGTAAATATATTAGTATAAACTATTAAGAAACTAGTAAAATTAGAAACTAGTAGTATTGTAACTCTATAAATAGAGTCTTATATTTTTTTGTAATCCATCTAGGAATAAAAATAATTTCTTTGATCAATTTCAACTTGACCTCCCTTTTGTTCCATGTTTATGATCATAGGAAAAAAACAAAGTTTGGTTTATGACATAAGTGGTGGATGTAATCCTGTACTGGAGACAGAATTCACATAGCTTTTCATATGAACCGAAGAATGATGACATGAATAGTACTTCTATCATGGTTATTTGTATCCCTAAGTATTTTCCACGAGATGATCCAGTCTACTATTAAGCTAGTCAATTATAATACAATTTATACCTTGATATGTAGGATTTGTTTGGCGATATCCAATCTAAATAAAAAAAATATACTTTGTTCTCGCTCTCTATGAATGTAATCACCCATTTTAAACAATATCATACAATTAGTTCTAAAATAAACACTTTTTGTTGAAATGTTATAAATGTATCTAGTACCAATTAGAAAAGAGTCGCAAGGTTAGGTCCACTTTATTAATCTAATCCTATTTTCTTCTGCCATAAATTTAATCCTAAATTCTAAACCTCAAATCAATAGGAGCAGCATAAACAAATAATAAAAATATGTATGATTGGTCTAGTGAAATTGAGGGAAAGAAATATATTTTTCTATAAAACCTACTAGCAATTTTAGTATTCGGCCAAAGAAGGGGGATGGCCAAAGAAGGGGGATGCAAATAATTAAAATATGTAGGATTGGTTAGTGTAATAATGTGAATAGACCAAGAAGGGGGATAGCCAAAGATTTGATGACATATAAAGGGCCCGAGATCTGTACATATGAGTGGTCATGGTCTAATGGGGGTGTGCCCATGTTGGGTGGAGGAGGGGTAGGTACCTAATTTGTTTTCTTTTGTTGGTCTTCACATGCAAATATTGAGTGATTTGAACAAGACAGCAACCCAGACAAAAGCAGCTAAAGAAACATGGCATCAATTACCAGACGAAAAAGAAAAAATAAAAGGTCAAAAGAAGAAAGAAAAAGGAAAGAAGAATCCAATACTCCCAAATCTCTTGTTATGCCCTTCTCTCTTCTTCCTTTTTATTTTATTTGTAACAAGAATACTAAAATCTGCACTTCTGTTTATGTTTTAGATCATCTAAAAAGTAAAATAAGTTGAGCTTTCTTCTTTCATTTGCATATTAAGATGACCAAAAACAATCCTTTCAAATAAATAGTTTATTTATGAGATTCTATACTATGGCATAAATCTGGACATTTTACCGATACAGATCAAATTTCCTTTGTAAGTAGATCTTGACTCCACATTTTTATTAACTTCTTCGTTTGCAAGAAAATTTTTTTTTTTTTCTTTTGAAAGTCGACTACGTTCAAAGAAGTGATAAGCTCACTAACGGTTGACTTGTTTGCAAGAAAAGTTAATAAGTTACTATGCTATTTCTTTTGTTTATGATCGATGATAACTGCCATAACTATTAATATCCAATTACAATATTTTCTTTTTTAAGTACTTGGCAAGGTGTGAATTGTCATCAAATGATCAAAATCTAATCGAAAGAGGTCTGATGCAAAGGCGGAGGACCCATGTGTAGACTAACTGGGCCACGACCCAAGCTGGAAATTACGGATTAATAAGAAAGGATGGAAACTTATTTAGGAAACAATCTTGGATCAGCTGGTTTACTCTCTAGTTGGCGCGTGAGAGGTTCCAATGTCGAAACTTCCCTCCCACATAAATCAATCTTCTTCTTAAATGAGCTTCCAAATATGTTTGAAAAAGGCACAATTTAGTGCACAACAACTGTTGGTTGGTCATACTCACATGAGATTCAAATCACATCCTTCACTTCCTATATTTTATAATTTTTCATTGTTCTGTTCTTTTTGTTCCAAACAAGACTATCAATACACACCCAAAGATTACTATAAATTCTAAAACACTAGTTGTTTTGTTTCCAATTTTCTAAATTTAACCAAGAGAATTACTGATAATAGGATTTTATATGTTCTTAACGAGACTCTCAAGTCTCAATACACACAAGATAACTATGAACCATAAAAACTAGTCCCTTTCAATCAGCTAACTCCATGAATCGAACTTTCACTTCCACTTTCTAAAAAACTTTAGCGTAGCCCTGTCATTTAATACATTATGTTAACAAATCTTATATAGATCCACATTTATATGAAACAAAAAATTTTGTGCGTATATTATCTACGGCAAATACATACAACTCTATCATACGATTGGGTTGTTAGAGAATTTTATGTGGATTGATATAGTGAACAACCGGTCAACAATCCTCCTACATGGGAGTTACTCTTTTATACAATTAACAACGTTGTGTATGAAACAAAAAATTCAAAAATACAAATTTTCAGGTCTGTAAATCTTTTACAAACTGTGAGATGCTAAAGTTGGTTTGTAGTCCTTGGGTGAATATAAATTTTAATCAACACATTTCGATGTCAAATATGTATCTGTCAATTTTCAACAAAAAAAAATAAAAAAATATGTATCTGTCAAAACTTACACATACAACCAACTATGTATAAAATGTCATCACTCTCAAACAACAAAAACACTATTATCACCAAACACATGTCTACATCACTACATTAATATATGATGGTGACAAATTGCACCTTAATTTCTTCTAATTAACAAAGCACCGACGTATTTAGTTCAAAATCTACATCCTTCTTTTGTGAACAAGGTTCTACCTATTAATAAAATACGAGCAAATTTAATAAAATATGAGTAAATTTAATAAAATATGAATTTCAATCATAACAACGCCGACATACACTATTTTTTGTTTTTGCATTGTCAACGTGTCTCGAAATCGTGACCTCTAAAGTATAAGAGTAAACCTTTTACCACTCAAATCAAGAGTTATAGACTCACCGGTTGTTTTACGTCGTGTTTGGTTTGGTTTAAAATAAGTCAAAAGTCAATTTTAATTCATTTTAAATATTTATTAAAATCTTATACTTTTTGTTGAAAAAATGGTAACTCATTTTAAACTAGAAATATTATTTACTTTTAAGAAAAGATAAACCACATTCATATACTTCTACGTATTAATTTTAAAAGAGTTAGGTAATGAAAAAAAAAAATTTGTCAAATCACTGATTTTCACCACTCTAATGTCACTATTGATGATAAAAATAGTCATCAGTTAATTGAGGTCACTAAATCAAAAAAAAAGATTAAAAGTCGAACGAATCAACCCATATCAAGTCAGCAGTGAGTTGAATTCAAAGGAGGTCTGTCACTCAATTGTAGAACTAGGGAATTGGTACGTTTGTCTTAGGGGCCCTAAGCCCTGCCCTGACTAAAATACAATCAGGTGTGCTCAGGGATTTAAGAAAAAGGCTAGGGGGTCCACGTAAGTGGAACCGATACTTCAATCCCGCAACATCGTAAAGTGGGGGGGGG